>JBCJKH010046935.1:19371-40906 GCA_039877255.1 Loriculus beryllinus | reverse complement strand
GCCTGCTTGGCAAGACTTGTTTCCATAAAGCCATGTTGACTTGCTTTCATTATATTCCTAACCTTTAACTCCTTATTGATTGTATCACACATAGCATGGCTGCTTTAATCCACATAACATCACTGTTTTGTCTAGGTTTACTTAGGATGCCAGGTCTGTTATTACCTTGGTCATTCTGCTTGATTCTTGGAATAACATGAGGTTTCCTTTGTCCCTTCAAATTTGTAGCTGTACAGAGAGCTGTTAAAAATTAACATTAGGAGGCTGGAAGTCTCCTACTGTTTTAGGCTCTTTGGATACTCAGGTGCCACAGAGACTGCTGATTGAAAAACAGCAGTGCCATTTTCATCCTCCATAGGTGTCAACGGCTAGAAAAATAATTCAGCATCCTCATGGAATATTAATACTTTTTTTTCTCTCACAAGTACAGGATAGAAATATTTACCATAAAAATTAGATCTTTTTGGCATGCTCAGAGACCAGATTTCATAATGAACAAGCTGTGATGAGGTGAGATGTGCCTGTACAAATCTGAGAATGTAATTTTGTGATAAGAACTCCATTTTGCACAGTGGGCCAAGTACACATATAAATTAGCCCATGTATAGTGTTACAGCTTGATGTGATCTGGTTTTGATGCTGTTTGAAAAGAAGGTCCTGCATGCTCTTGAGCCCTGGGTTTTTTTGCCCCTTGGCCCTTCAGCAGTAAAAGAATTTCCCAGGAAAGTCAATAGTTTTTGCTTGGGTTAGTGATCTGGATTAGCTCTGCACAGGGTCAGGAAAGCACCAGTCAGTGCAAAAAGAGGCAGAGCTGTAAGCCTTGGACAGAAAGATGAGGGTAGTTTCCCTTTTGTTAAATTCAGCTCAGGCATGCAGTATGATTTCACCACAATGTTGGTCTATGGGATTACATCCTAAATATATGCCCTACCCAAGAAGGGCTGCATATCAGTGAAGAACTATCACAAGCCACCTAAATAGCAGTCAGGGGCATAGAATTTTGTCTTAGACTGTTCTGTTGCAGTAGCACAATGTATTTCTTGCAGAGGGTTCTCCTAAAGCTAAGGTAGGACTCAATCTAGATATGTTTGCTCTGGAAGCAGGGGTCTTTTTCTTACAGGTTGTGGGGTACAGGCTGTAACAGAAGCCACAGAAGAGTTAAAGCTTCAGTGATTATTATTTGCACAGCAGTTGCTTGCTCTGTCTTTACTATATGCAAATATGGAAAACTCTGGACATCTAATTGAGATAACTTGAGTTCTAGTCATGACAATGTGGGCCTTACCTGGGACGCAAAACTGGTCTAAGATGCTCAGCGAATACTAGGGTAGTTAATATATGCCACAGATTTCTTGTCAGCCTTCGCTGTAATTCTCAGGCTGACCTTCTGGTGTTCTCTCTGCAGCCAGGGTGCATTGTATTCCATGCACAGTTTTCTAGTTTTTCCTCTTGAGCCTTTTTTTCTTTACACTTCACTTTATAGATCACTGTCTGTCACATAGCTTAGCTACCCATTTCACCTCTTACCCTTTTAGAGAGGATTAGACAAAACAGTCTGGTTTTCCCAGGTCTTGCTGTGAGTCAAGCTATTTGAACTTCTAATGACCCAGGTTTGCAATCCAGCCTGTGCACATCAAATATATCTAAAGGTGTAATAGTTCATTAAAACATTTTTAGTAACTGGCATAGACTGTCGGAGAGTTGTTATTTTCTTTTAATTTCCGCCAAGCTTATGTCTGACTTTTGATCAATACACACCTTTTCTGAAGTTTTTTTTCAACATATTTTCATTGCTGCTTTTTCCATTCGGAACATTTTCATCTTCTCTAGAGGCTGCAAAACAGCAGGAACCGATGCCTTTTCAAAGTCAGTTGTTATGAGTTCTCAGAACAGCTTTCAGAAAAAAGACAGCTATGAAAATGGAATAGCTACTAGCCTTTCAACAGAAAGAGGCTATTGGTCCTAGACCAAATATGTACCTACACAACTAATATATAGCCAGAATACCAAACTGACCGATCACCCTCCCAGACACATTAGCAAAAGATCACAGATTTCCAAGTCATCAAGGATAAGTTTTCAGATAAAGAAGTTAAAGCATTAGTTGAGCATGTTAGATAATCTACTGTATTTAAATCCTTTGAGAGAAGAAGATCTTTTATTAAAGCAGAATCAGTAAGAGCTTTAGCAAGTCAGGAAGACTGTAATTCACAGTGAATATTCTTTTTGTTGTCAGCTTTGCTACAAATTTGACGTTTCCCATTACTGCTCAGAGTGTTTTGCAAATTATCACTGGCATTTGAAATGACAGCTAATGTATTCCAAATTGTTAGTTCATTTTACTAGATTCTGCAGTAACAAAGGTCTCAGTTAGGACTGGGCTACTTGTCTTGGTTGCTTTCAAACCCACACAGTCTTGAAAGTTTGAAACATAATCTTGGAATTTACATTCCACTTACAGGAGAGTATAAAATAAAAGCATAAAGAGTTAGAAAAAAAAAGGGAAAAGAATAAATTCAATGAGTCTATACTTGCTTTATAGAAAAGCCATCAACACAGTTTGCATTCTGGGGGGGGTTCTTCCAATAGGCGCAGAAAAAGAGACTGATTTTTAGCTGGGGAAAATTTCAGCTGCCCTTCAATATCCTTCAGTTTAAATTATAGGGTAAAAAGGTTCATTCACTCAAACTAGTCTGATGAATCATAGGAACCAAAAATATAATGTGTCAGTTCACAAAACATCAGATATCACATCCTTGGTCTCTGTGCAAAAAAATCTTCATAGAAAAGTCTAGACCTGCTGTAACCTTGGTTCAAGAGCAGGTGACTGACATTTCATGTAGATAGCCTTAAATTTAGTATAGTTATTTGCATTAAAGAGGAGTTGGTAAGCTGAAAGCAAAGAGAGAAAAGAAGAGCAAAGAGAAAATGAAGCGCATGTTTCAGTATTTCAGTCCTTCTGTCATTAAAAGCTTTCAGATTTATGTCTGCATCTTTCATTTTTAACAATTGAGATATTCTGTAAATCCATTACTATTGACCTACAAGACCAATACCCTTGTCTATTCTAGCCTAAGCAATACTTCATAACAAACAGCCTCAACAGAAGACTCCAGTGAAGAAATGCTACCGGCAGTCTGACTTTCAACCCTTTTTTGAAGTCTGTGACAAAAAAGCGAGCCAGTGCTCTGTGGCATCACTCCCCTAAGCCATCCACCAAACCGGGGCCACATCGTGACCACAACCAGCTCCTTTATTACAGAAGGACTGGAAACCACCACATCAGCTTCCTAAGGATTACATCAGGCTGAGCTAGTCCATGGGTGAATTTGATCACTACAATGGCTCTTATGCCATCCTCCCCACCCTCCTTTCATCATGTTTTTTCTCCTCCTTTAATTTTAATTTAAGAACAAGTTGAGGGCAGATTGGACTGTTATGTCTCCTCTGCAAGTATCCTATGAAATACTCCATCCTAATCTCAACGCTTCATTGAAAGGAAGTCTGGCAAAAATTTTAGCAGGGAAAATCCAATCAGTCCTGGAAGTTAAAAAAATGTTTCTTCATGCCAGGAATGACAGCTGTATTATTCCTCAGCCCTTGGTCTGTCTTTCAGGCAGGGATTTTCTTTATGCCACTGTGATATATCAAACAGGGATTTGGTATATAGTGCCTGTATTGGCTTAGATTGGATAGAATTGTCTCAGGGACTATCCTATCCGTATCCTTCAGGTAATGGATATTTGCAGAGTGCTTTTCCAGCTAAGTTAGTGCAGTGCTGATCTACAATACAATGCTGCATGCCTGTCCCTCTGCAATTTGTATGCTGTGTGTAACCCTATAAATGGCTATTTCTCCAAGCACTGAAGGAAATGAAAATGCCCACTATCCACCACAGCCTGGATTTGAGCTTAACTCTTCAGTGTATAATCAGAACAACATTTTAATTAGGGCAACAGGAATCATTTGTTTTCCAGTTTAGAAGCTCAAACCAGTGTTAAAATATTTGTAAATACATTGTAATAAGTGTTAAAATATTTGTAACTGTATTGTAATAAATATCTAAGTGTAAATTAAGATAGGAGATGTCTGCTTTGAAATTATAAAAGGCGTTTTTTCAGACTGTTGCTTGCATTCTGTTTGCACAAGAACTATGTTCTAAACCTGACAAACTCGTTCAAGTTTTCCCATTGACTCAAACTAGTCCAAAATACCTGTCTCCACTCCTGACCTTTATAAGGGATTTGTCAGTGACTCAGGTCTGTTCAACTCCAGCTTCACTTCTTTCATTTAAAAAAACCCAGAGAACTCAGGTCTATTCCATTTTGAGGGACAGTCTGTTGTACCGATTGTCCCTGCGATAAAGGATCTCAAGCAAAAGCTGACCAAAGAATATTCTCTTCTAAGGAAAAATGAAGTAAGAGCCAGGATGCCCTGATTCCTTGTCTCATCACACTGGTGGCTGTTTCCATTTCTTCTTACTGAGCAAGGTTTCTCATTTCTGCTATAGGAAAAGATATCTGTTCTCCTCACCTTACCTGCTTAGGTGGTCTTCTTTCTGTTCC
Source organism: Loriculus beryllinus (assembly GCA_039877255.1). Classification (NCBI taxonomy): domain Eukaryota; kingdom Metazoa; phylum Chordata; class Aves; order Psittaciformes; family Psittacidae; genus Loriculus; species Loriculus beryllinus. The sequence goes on along the minus strand of JBCJKH010046935.1, from coordinate 36,341 downwards.
CCGAAGTCTGACCAGCCTGTCACATACACCATGCATCTCCAGACCACACGACTGAGTGAGGGAAATGTGATCCATTGGTTCTGCTGCAGGACTGAATCTAAATATGAAGAAGGGTCTGTTTAAACTGACATCTAGGGATGAGCATGAGAACCTTTCAATCTGAGTGTCAGAAGAGAGGTGCAGAACCTAGAAAGCAGAAGCAGGAGGCTGTGGCACAGGTCCTAGGATAGGCAACTGCCCTGCAGAACTGAAGCATGGGGAAAGTCCCATGATGTTGGCAAGAAGGGGACAAGGTGGCCACCAAGCTCCACCTCTGAACCTAATTCATATCAGGTTCTCAAGCTTGATCAGGAGTTATTGGCCACTTGGTTGGACTGAGAGACGAAGTTACTGAGTTAGCAAGTCTATGTGTGAGATGAAGTTACTGAGATGAAGTTACTGAGTTAGCAAGTCTATGTGTAGAGGGAGAGCTTAATATTGGCCAGACTGTCAGTGAAAGTCTATCCTAACCTTGGCCAGTTTGATGCCTTTGTCAGTGTAGAATTAAACACAGCTGTCCTATGTCTCATGCTTTGTGTGATGACCACTAAACCAAATGAGTTTCCCAAGATGCTGCAGGAGGAATTGTCTGAATTATCTGGTAGAGACCATGCTCCCAATATTGCAAAATCAAATCTGCCTTCAGGGTGGAATAAACCAGATGGATGTGCTTGCTTATCCTATCTGTGTCATAAAGCCATGCTTTATTGCCCAAATCCAGGAAAAGAATTTAAGAATCTTTCTCTATTGTTCTGCTGACTAGCAAATAACTGCATAGCCCACTCATGTACGTCACATCGTTCTCATCTCTATCCACAAGGAAGATCATGTTTTATCTATGGCTCCAGCGCTGGGAAGGTTTTCAGGCTGATAAGTCATAGGAACATTTTGATAACTTCTTCATAATAGAATTCATTTTTCTGTATTTCTGAGAATTATTTTCTCATTTCTGTAAAGTAACTCAAACAATAAATCCTGGTCTAAAGGATAACACTAAAAATCTATCAGTTATTAAATAACATGCACCCAGACCAAAGTACGCTCCCTTTCACTCATTTGTCATGTATTTTAGTCATTTGTTTCACCTCTTGGCAGGTTTGAAGGTGAATGGGTATAACAGATGCAAATACTAATCTATCAGGTATTTAAGTTTGCATTGTGGTGCCTGGACTGTAGGAGTCTGGGTGATTCATCAAAGGCTCCTTACTTTTGTCCCCCGGACAGAACAGATTCTGACCTTATGAGCCCAGCATTTCTTGACAAATCGGGGAGAAGGATGTCTAAACATTCCATTCTTGGTTAACACAAACACAGCATCCCAGCTCTACCTTGCTTCTGTCATGGGCTTACAGACAAGGTATAAACCACAACTTGTCTCTCATTTTGAACATGAAGCTCCCCAGACATTTTATGGATTGTGTGGCTTCTGAATTGTTCAGTTTTGATAAGGTGCACATACACTTCCCATTTGTTGCTCAGCAATATAACCTATGGAAGATGATTGGCATTCATACTAGGAATGCATTATGCTTTTCTACCAGTATGAATTATTGCTTTCATCTCTGAATTTACATACACTGATGCTTGTGCAGATTCTAGACACATTAGGAATGAAATGCATTTTGAGTGATTGATAGAACAAAGGTTTCTACTTCTCATCAGTCTATTCTTTATATCACATAACTGACTCACTTGGTATTTTGATCACTGTATTCAGTTTAGGCTCACCAAAACTGATTCTATCAAGGTGGTTTTGTCTTTTCTTTCCAGGGATTTGTGTTAGAATTCAATCTGTGCTGCATCCTTAGGAAAAACCTCAGGTTTTTAAGGTTTTTCTATTCTCATGCTACTCTTTGCTCACATCGTTGGGATTTGGCTCCTCCACTCAAGAAATGGTTTTGTCTCAGTATTGGGTTGCACATTTTGCTGCCTCTGTAGTTTGCTCTATTACACTAAAGGACACTGCAGATGCAGATGGTTGATGTGATGTACACCCATGACAGGACCCAACGCTTCAGCATTTACTTATTCACAGGTGTGGGACTCATGGAAGCAGAAGGAAGTCTTCTGTCTCTTCACCAACTCATATTTTTTAGCTGCCCTGTATGATTCAAGTAGGTTTTCCCTCTCCCTTGATTTTAGTATTTCTGATGTAAATACATAAAAGCTTGAAATCTGGATGCATGTTGTATTTGACAGGCTAATTGACCCACTTAAATTAATTGTCTTTAACTCACACATAGGAGATCACCTCTCTTATAAGTAGCTTTTAAAGAATCCAGTCATTAATCTTCTTAAGCGGCTATTCTGTTCTAGCTTCCTCTAAGGCATTTGCTCACAGCCTCCACAGTAGACTCATCCAGCAGGGAAATCCCCTAAGACTGTTTGCTGAGCTCTGGGAGAATCCTACCTCACAGAATTGTTCCTGGAAGAGGTGCTCATTTACCTCAGGAACGATGGCTGAATTAAGCTCACCCCAACGTGCTTTTGAAGTTTCTCCAACTTCGGGGAACAATTACACATAAAATACTGGGAGATAGGTAAGGTCCTTTATCACACTCTTCCCGATACTACATTAAAATCACTTTTAAGTACAGAATACCCTATTTACAATCCCTTGCTGTCATGCTGAGATAAAAATATTACTTGTATTAATTTTAAATAAGCTTTGATAACATAAAAGCAAAAACCATACTGAGCGGTAGGTTTTGCCTGGCATTGCTCACAGATACAGACATCCTGAAGCTGGATGCACTCATGCTTTTTGTCTGGCTGCATCACAGATATTTTTTGAAACATCTTGTTTGGGCCTCACTTTCTTCTTCTGCCATGCAGCCTGCTCTGGCTGGTGAGTAGGAAGATACTAATGTGGTAAGAATGTAGTAAAATCTCTGTTCTCACTGCCTTATGGCAAGCAGGAGCTGATAAACTAATAGCATATGAGGGATGTTGGGGGTTGGAACTAGATGGTCATAAGGTCCTTTCCAACCCTAACTATTCTATGATTCTGTGTTGTTGGGTCAAAGAACAGGACAGGCTGGATTTTAGAATAATACATAATGGGAGTGAGCAGAACTTAAACGGAACTGGGGTGAGAGACTTGGGAGAAAGCTGACTGACAGTAGACCTTAGGAGGAGGGCATAGGTTTTCAATGTTTTGGGAAAGAGGGAGTAATAGGGAAGGAGAGGGAAAAAAAAAAAACCAACCCAAAAAACAAACAAATAAAAAACCCCAACAACAACAACAACAAAAAAAAAAACAACAGAAGGAGAAGGGGAAAAACCCAAAATCAGCTTTCTGGTTTGGCTGTACTGAATTTAAGTTGACAGCCAGCTAGCCCCCAAAACTATGTTAGACAAAAGCTGAGATGATAGCTTATTTTGGACAGGACATTAACACCAGTCAGTGCTGTTTGTCAGTATAGTGGTGGTTGGTTGTAGTTGAACTTACCCTCAGTGAGCCTGCAGAGGGAAAAAGAGTTTTAAGGCCACAGCTATGGAACCACCACCACAAGACTACTGCTCTGAGTGTTTCTGAGTTGAGTCATGTATGACCACTCAGGACAGACCTTGCCTGACCTAATCTTACTTTACACCAGCCATCTCTCCCTTGCCTTTGCTCCATCCCTTGTATAAGATCTTGCAAGGTCAGGAGCATCAGATCAGCATGCTGAAACTATCTGCTGCTTTGGCCGTGTTAGTTTTCTGACAGATCAGCTTCTTCACTCAGCTCATTCCACAGTTGCACAACCTCTAGAGCTTAGAGCTAACTTAATGAAAGCTGCAGGAGCTCACAGCAGGGACAGGGCAGCAGCCACTGGGCAAAGTGCAAAGAGCAGCACTGGAGCTGGGTTCCCTGTCATTAGGGTAGAGTAAAATCATGCTTGAGAGGATGACACAGGCTGTGTTTTAAACTCAAGTTACTAGAGTGCAAAGCTCCAGTTTTCTAATGTATTAACAGTAAAACTACTAATTGCCTTGTCTTTGATGTGCTTTTTTGCACATTCCTCTTCTTTTTGTACGAAGCAAACACAGTTTATTTTCTCTTCTGTAGGCACAGTTTACACAGAGGTCTGCCTGTAGATATTTTTTGCCTACAAAGTGTGCACAATCACATCCAAGCTCCGAGATGAACAGATACACTCAGCAGTACTTCCTCTCCACCTTTAGCTCCGTTTTTACACTAAATAAGCCAGGAAAGCAAAGTGCTCAGAGCAGGGTGAAGTTTTCAACTTTAAGACCAGTCAGTAGGTGGGAGGTGGGAAGGATCTGCCAGTGTGACCTGGGGGATAATAGATGAGAGTATTTTGACACTGCATGTTTCTCTCATGTACTGTGCCTGCCTCCTCTCACCTTGATTATAAAGTTTAAAAAAACCCAATTCTTCACCACCTACACACATGCTATTAAAATCATGATGTGTATTAACAAGAAAATCTTTCCCAGCTGGATGGGAAATTGCTGATAGCATTGCTAACAACAGAAGCCAGCTCTTCATTATGCAGCCATCCACCACGATGCCATAAGACCAAAGCTTGCCAGGCTTTACAGTTACAGAAATTGCCAGTTTCTCATCTACTCCTCCATCTTTCGTTCTGGTTGTATTGTTTCGCCTCCTCTCTCCCTGGATAAATATAAACTGCCAGGATCATGGGTAGTGGTGATAAAGCACGATGGAGAGGTGACCAAATACTCTGTCACATGTTCCATTATTCTGGGGGATGATGTGGGAAGGAGCACAGGCAGACCTGCATTCTCGCTCCTAGCTCAAGAGGACCCAGAGGCTACAATTACCGATGATCCCTCCTGATGCTCCCTCCAGGTATAGAAGCAGATGATTCTTAGGGCTAAGCTATTTTTAAGAGAGTAACAAACTCTGTCCAAGAAGGAGCAGTTCTGAAACAAGTCCCTAGGCCCATAGAAGCCTTCAAAGTTCAGGAAGTTCAGACCTAAGTTCAAACTTCAGTCCTGTTCTTTTCTAAGGCACCACCATGACAGCTTTGGTTGTGCATTTTAACTGGGGTTAGGAGGTGATATCACAAGTTGCAGCCCCTTGCCAGTCTTAAGTCCCTACCTGTGGGAAAATACTGGTTTGCTTCTTAGCAACTTAAACCTTCACTAATTTCTATTATTTTTCTCTGAGATTTCTTCAAGATTTATGATAGAAAATAATGGCCGAGTGAATGACAAAAAATGACAAAGTTGCTCTTTAGGAGGAGAGATCTTTCTCTGGAATTCAGTCCAGCAACAGCCAGTGCCACTTCAATGTACTCTTTGGGGTAGAATTCAAACGCTAAATGTCACGTACCTCCTTGTGCTGGCTTTTAACAGCTGTAGTCCTGAATGGCTCTGTCCATGCTGGAAGCACTGCTCTGTTCTTAGTAGTCTTTATTTCTGCTGCTGTATTTGAGACACTGTCAAATGGGAGTGACTGACACATGGATCGAAGTAAAGGCTCCTAGGTAAATTGTAGGCAGTTAATTCCCACTCCAAAAAGAAACGCATCAAGAAACATTAAGGTATAAATAGAAAACACATCTCTAGGTCAAACCAGAACCCACAGCTGCAAGCAAAAGTAATTCTGTTGCTGCTGTCTTCTGAGCCCAAAGGGGAGTAAAGCAAGTAATTAATGAGATACCTCCTTGTGTCTGGGTTGCAGTTACTTTTCAGCAGTTGCTGAATATTTCCTCTTCTTTCATTTATCTTCTCCCAGCACTTTAACACCAAATAACAGTTTGCACTTAGTAATTAAGGCCTGCCTTGCAAGCAGAACAGATTCATCTTCTGCAGTGCTGTGGGACACACCTTCTCTCCTCAAAAAAAGCTGATCTGAAAGATGTGAGTTGAGTCTGGGCCAACAGAGCTGGGACTGGAGAATGAAATGCCTCCACCAGCCTTTATGGCATGTACACAGGTGGGGATGCAGTGCAGAATTAAGAATACCTCACACTGAGTGTTGGGTGGGGGTGTTTTACAAACCACATGGGCCCAGATTTGCTGATTCTTGCATTCTGTTGTCTCATTTCTATCCGTTTAGCTTATGTATTTCTTGAATTGTGCTAACCAAAACATGCTTCAATACTCTCCAGCTACATCACTTGCTTGAAGTCATACAAACACTCATTTGATAAAGCATTTTGTGCAGTTGTGCCAGCCACATCTACCAATTCCCCCTTAACTATGTACTCACTAACCCTATGACTCTTTTCTGTGATCTATTTCTCTGTACTCATGTTTATTCATCTCTTCCTTTATACTTATTGGGGTTGAACTTCAATTTATTGATTCCAGTTAATTCTTCTAGCTTGCACTTTGTGTATTCTCCCCCTCTGGAGTTATGTACGTGCTTCCATCTCACTATCCTGCTGTCTTCACATACCTGCAGGATCTTGCTATCCTATGGTTATGGTATGCCTATGGTTAGGCTCTGCGCAGTCTTAAGCTGAGGGGGGTTGCCTGGGCATGACAAGAGACCTTGTTTAATCCTCCACCTCTAACACTTCTCCTGGGTGTTTGGCTATTTTTCACGAGGTTTTATACAAAGCAGATGTATCAACTGTTTTGCCCCCCACTTGACTTTCCTATAGTAGACACTCTGTTGTCATCTCCTATAGGAATAGCTTTGCTTTTTTCCTTATTGTTCAACCTAAAGGTAAGAGAGGACTCATAGAGTACAATGTCATATGGAGTGAAACTGAGAACAGAAACTCCTCTTGAAGCTCTACACCTTCTCAGGAGAAAGGGACCAAACTCTTCTTCTGTGACCTCTCTTGAGAAGATGGCTTTTTGTCCTCCTCCAGTAGGAAGCAATAGTGAGGCTCATGAATTTTCTAGTACCTCTGTGTTAACATGTATCTGATCCATGTCATGCCGCACCTGGCTCATGTTTTTAGCTCCTAGCAGTGATACTAACAAAGTCCTTGTGCTATAAATCCACGGGGTTTATAGACCTAAAACCAGGACACAGGGAACAAATACCTGTCACTGTAGTAATGCCAATGTACTGACCATGTCTAGTGTTTCAAACCTCTGTAACCTCTTCAGAGGCCATCTGGCATGGCATTACTTAGATTTACACCATTCTCTATACATTGCCCCTTGCTAGTTGTCTGAAGGTGTATTACAAAGAAGGCCAGGGAAAGATCCCCTCCCATGCTGGCTAAAAGAACTAAGGGTGCATGGACAATGTCACGTCCCAGCATGAGAGATCAGGCAGGCAAGAGGTGTCCTCGACAGCAATGAGAAAGGAAGCAAGGGCAATAGCCTCTTGATGAATTTGGAAGAGGGCATCTGTTCACAGCTCCAACCATTTTTCCACCTCCCACAAACTGCCAACTACCATCCAATGGCAAAATAAACCAAGATTATGTGCATACCTCTGCTGGCTGCTCTAATAGCAAAACATATGCATAGCTGTGGTTTTGAGCCCCTCTGGAACATTGACATTTAAGATTCAAATCCTTCTTATGAAAAAGGATATGGTGTAATCCACTTTCCATTCAGTGGCTTTAGTAAGCTTGTAGATTGAGAAAACATCCTTAAAACAGTCGTGTAGTTTAAAATGACTGTGTGTTGGCTGCAAAACACTGCATTTGGCACACATGGGAAGAGCAAGAGCTTGAGAAGTACCATTCGGGTTTCAGTAATCCTCATATAAAGACATCTCAGGGAACTATACAAAAAGCTACTGTGAAGTATTTTATGTCCACTAGGCTTGTTATCCTGTCAAAGAATATAATTAAGTTGGTTTGCCATGTTCATTATAAGCCCCAGTTGCTTGCTATTTATCACCCTGTTTTGCCGTAGCTGCTTACACAACAACTACTTCATTAATTCCTATTTGTTAGTTATTGATGTAGTGTCCTTTGCATTCTAGTTCCCTGTCCTCCATTACCTGTATAGAGAGGAAGACATCTGTTTTCTTGGAGGGAGAAGTTGTTTTATACTCTTTCCTGACAGAAAACATTGAGGGTCACACTTGTGTTTCAGGAATGCTCATAAGTAATTGTCAGCAGTTGTGGTGATTCAGCTGGTTACCCAGCTTACAATCTGCTGTGCCACACTGAGTAGTGGTCTACATTCAAGCTTTCTGTGTCTTCATGTTCAAGTGGTTGCTTCATAGTTTTGTTTTGTGACTTGTCTCATTGCTTCCTACCTGCTACTAGATAAGACTTTCTCAAGGTGTCGTGCTCTCCAGTGGAAAATAGTTATGTGCTTTGATTTTCATATGACCACAGTAAAACAAAATACAAAAATAAATGAGTATTATTATTGTTATCTCTTAGAAAAGGCAAATTGGGGCACAGAAAGGGTGTAGAATTGTTCCAAGTTCATTGAGAGCAGCAGGCTGCCATAGAAACCTCTAGTACCTGCCTCAGAGTGGCCACACTGGCATGTATAGTACAAAAGCAGTTCAGATTCAGCTTTCTTAGTTCTGTGAGACACTGACAACTGGTGAGATCCTGTGGAGTGCTAGAAATCCCTCCAACCCAGGCTGCAGGCCAGCATCATGCTTTTGGTGGAGCTATACAGCAGCAGAGGTTATACAAGAGTTGCCTTACATCAATTAAAGTGGGAAACTTCGGTTGTTCTGTTGCCACCAGTTGTTTCAGTATAGCTGGAAATGGTCCGCAGATCTGTTCCTCAATGTCCCAGTGTCTTCCTTTTGAGGTCTCTTATCTGCTGTTAGCAGATAGCATCTATTAACCTGCTGCTGTGCAGAGGATTCATCATAGTTACAAGTTACCCAGAGTTTTTCTTTGTCCCTTCTTAAGACCACCTGAGTGGTGAAACTTGTGTCTAGTTGTCCCTGTCTGTGTCTAGTTGTCCATTTTGCACAACATAGGAGTATGAGGATCTGCCATCCAACTTCAGGAACATGGAGGTTTTAAACCACCTTCCCCAGTCTTGTGGCTTGTGATTCCACTCAATGGAACTCCCACTTTCCTGAGTGGGGAAGACACACACTTGCAGAGAAGACACTGAGAAGACATTGTCACCTTGGACAGGAGAGTCATGGAGGTAGCAAAACCATATTTCTTCAGCCTGCTTTGCCTAAGCCATGGAAAGCCAAGCTACATGGTGCTGCTGAAAGAAGAGCCTGAGTCTTTGGAACTGGTGGGGAACAGCAAGTCTTGGAGGTAGAAATAGGCACCCTCCCTTCTTAGCAGCAAGAAACACATCTCTCAGAGGATTTCTCCTACTTCTTCCTCCCAGACCTCTCCTTTTTCCTCTCTCCTTTTCCCAAGACCCTAAACCCTGGAATAGTAAAATTCAGTATTGCCTGCAGCACTGAGCCATTCCTGAGCTATAACCAGTCTGGATAGCTCACATTTTCCATGCTCCAGCATCTGAGGTGAAAGCTTCTATTCTTAAAGAAAAAGGAAGGTTCTATTAAATACGCTTCCAGGCCCAGAATGCAGAGGGTGAATAAACATTCAAACTTTATGTTCTCAAATGTCATGGATTTTAAAGATATTTGTATTTTGAGAACTGACGCATGCTTCTTTATCATTTGGAGTTGGCAAAAGTATAAGCATCTGGGGAAGTCTTAAATCCTGTTTACATTATAAATGGAGTACATTGCTCCTATTTCCCACTTCTCCCCCCAGATCAGCTGTGGTGGGTCTTTAAAAAGTGCCCATCAGGAACATGAGCTTTCCTCCATCTGGTGAGGGGGTAGCAGGAGTTGCCTCTAAAATCATCACATATACCCTCTAGAAATTGAGCTGCACAGGTGAAATCAGGCCTCACAGAAGGGAATACTGACATGGAGGAGCTGCAAGAGGAATAAAATAGCTTGGAGCTGCCACCAGTCATGCAGTGATACAGGCGGTCAAGTGCTAGACATTTCGGGGATGCCATGTCAGAGGAAGCCAGCTCTCTCTGCCTGCACATAACAGCAGCTGAGATACTACCCCATGCCGCTGCAAGCACTGAGTTTTCTCAAAATGAAACTGAGATGGTTGTAAAAGGCAGTGGAGATGCAGGGTTAACTGTGATATCCTGCAGGAGAAGATAATACTGAAGTGTTGCAAGTGCTTGCACACACCCCAGTCATTACATCTTTGTGTTCAACACAATGGCCAGCAAGGGAGCACAGCACTTAAGGCTCAGAAAGGGGAGGATGTAGGGGCACAGGTAGCTAAAAAGCTTGAAGGTCAGAGAAGTGAAGGAAAAACATTTGCAGGGGGCTTGGAATTGGATGATCTTAAGATCCTTTCCAACCTTAACTATTCTCTGATTCTGTGTTTCTCACAGAAACTTGAGCAATGATCCTGGAACACGGACACTGCTGCAGCCAGGAAAAAGATGCAAAACCAACAACCCTGGGTTTAGGAAACAGTGAGGAACTAGGCTGAAAACCAGGCGTGTTTCAGAATAAATTCAGTGCTTTGAAAGCAATGATGTGAAAGGCACATGAGCCCCAGTAATAAACTGTGATATGAGCCGTTACTGTAAACAAGGAGGAATAATTGGCAGGGAACTAAAACAGATCCGCAGAGCATTCATAGCCCAGGGCTCTGCAAACCTATGGCTGAATGAGAGGAGGAGGAGTGGCATGGGGAGAATTCAGAGAAAGACTTAACAAATCACAGGTGAAGAATAAATAAATGCTACAACAGCCCTTGATCCTGAGAGCGAAAATTCACCTGGAGTCACTCCATAGTGCAGTAGGAAGAACAGGAAGCTTGTGGAAATACAAGGCAGTCTCCCCTCAAAATAAAGAAAACCAAATGTCTTTTGGGCTGAAGGGGAAGTGAGGGTTTGTGAAAGGAGTAAGCAGTTTGTTTCATCCTTTAGAGGTGGGCGCTATCTCAAACCTGTAGCTTAATCTGCAAGGCAAAGTGACCAATTTGGGTTGGAGAGGAGAAAAGCCATGGCTGGGGTCTGAGAGGCAGCACTACAGACAAAAGCTCTTTGGGTGTGTTGATGTCTGGTGTGCTGATGGAGCAGTCAGGGATGCATGATATGCACAGGGGGCAGAAGCTGGAGCTGAGCAAAGGCTCTTGAGATTATCTGGCAGGTTATTGCATCCTCCTGACACGTACCATAGATACATGGAAGTACACATATGCATATATGTGTGTGTTTATGGACTTCAAAACCACCTGAGAATAACCTGTGAACATTTTGGCAGTAGAAGGCTGTTCCAGCAGAGAAGAGAGGTGCTCTTGGTGATGGTATTTCACAGTTCAGCACAGTGATGCTGCATAGCCCCTTTCATGGAAACCAAACCCCAAAAATGCTCAGCAAAGTAAATAATACAGACACTGCTTTAAATATTATGTAGTAGTGTAAAAAAAGAAAGGATGTTAAGAGACTGCAGGAAAGGAAAACCAGTGATGTTTCCAGCTAAGATTAAAAAAAGATGGAGGGGGTGATGGGCATTTGTGACTGACCCACTAGAAGAGAAGGCCAATGAAGCTGCTGGCTGGTGTTAGGTAAGATAAAAAATTTCTAGTGCAAAAAGGGAGCAAATCCCCTCAGCACATGGTGAGCCACTTACAGCAAGGGGACATAGTCATGCTACCTGGTGTGCACACAGAGTGTTAGCTCACAGGCATCAGAAAGACTAGGACCTTTTACTATTGCCACTACTACAGCCACAGACAAGCTCACACAGATGGGTGATGATGGTATCACTTATTCTCGTCGCATTTGTATTTGTGATGTTTTCTCCCTCTGCTACTGTTGCAGCACCCAGTGCTGCCATTTCTCAAGCCATCTGTACAAGTTTCCCTGCACCTTGTAAGCTCCAAGGTTTGCACCTTAATGGGGATGTAAAGTTTTCAGTGCTGCTTCTGCGTAACTAAAATGTCTTTTTATAAATGCGAAGAGAAGTATGTCATCCTTTTATCATCACTACGTTGCCAGTAATCATGCCTTCCTAATATTTGAATGCCTATTGCCATGTCATTTCCTGGCATCCAGTGAATATTAGAAGAGATGGGGAGATAAAGAACAAGAGTTGAAATGAAATTCTGCCGTTAAGTACAAACTCCTGCCATTACAGCATATTCATGCCATGTCATAAGCCAACTGAAATTGTCTGGGCATGCCTACTGCAGTCATTCTCCTTCCCTGCCTGCTGAAAACCAAAATAGAGGAAAGCAAAAAAAAAAAAAAAAAGCCATTGATGACCAGAGGGAGAAAGAGTAGGATAAAAGACCTCTGCCTCACTAAACCTTGGGATTTAACACTTCATGGTGCTTGATTCTCCAAGCGGTCAATGAGAGATAGGAGCTTTCATCACCTCAAAGAGCTTAGAGCTTCGTAGGCTGAGCCCTGTATCCTTGACGGATGTTGTGATTTGTTTGCTGAACTATGTAGGACAGATCGGTGGATCTATCCTCCCTGCTCATACAAAGTCTCCCACTCTGTGTGCCTTAATTTTATGGTAATTTTAGGAAAACATACTATCGTGGTTCATCTAATTCAGTTTGCTTCACATGGTGGGAAACAGCTCTGTGAGTCTGTTCAGAGAGCCATCAAAGATGAAAGACATTTCCATAAACTTCCACAGTTTTGGATAAGATTCTGCAGCATATGCCCAACACTGATTTTGCATTAAAACCAGATACTTCTATACACTAAGATCCAGCATTTTCAGAGAGGGTCAGCTTCACAGGAAAGAATGTACTTGTGGCATTTATATTTCCTTCCACTGGCATATGAAGACACCATGGAGTATATATATGCATTTTGTTCAAGCTACCCTTTTAAGTGAAGAGAAAAAAAAAGGAATGAGCAAGATTATCCTTCCTTATCAGCCATGGTGTGATTAGGAACAGAAGCTCCATCACTCTAACAGCAGATGTAAGAGTCTGGCACCCTTACAAAGTCGATGACCGTCTGTGATGCCTTGAAGAAAAAAAAAGAGCTTTTCCTGTTAAGCAACCTCTCCATAAGGAAAAAAATGGTGATAACAATTTTTGTCACAGTTTGATAATCCTAAATATTCATCTCCATTAGTCCCCTGCACACTGCAGGATGAGCATCTGTAGGTGTCTTAGCTTCAGCAATTTAGTTGAGGTGGGCACTCTTGGTGAGACTTTCCTAGTTGCCTTCTATCTCCTGCTTTGGCTGGCAGAGTGGAGCAGCCTTGGAGCACACAAGCAGATTCCTTTCACGTGAAACAGAAGCCAAAGGCATGCTTTAGAAACACTCCTAACCAAAAGGTAGTCTGAGCCAGCCTCCCCACCCCGAACACCAACTGTTTCACTCCATAGGTCTGCTCTGATGCTACTTCACCACTGGCTTATGAAATAGTGCGTGGGATACCATTACCACGACTACTCCTTTGTGCATCTCTTTGTTTTAAGAGCAAAAACCTGCTTATCCACTAAGCAGTCACCATGCAGCACAGCGAGATGCCAGATGGCATTGGTGGTTTTGGCAGGACCAAGATGATCCTACCAGGAAAGCATTTGTTCTCATTCGGAAGTCCTGTGGGCATTGCCGGTCAGCCGTGTCTGCCTGTTAGTTTATTCCCCTTGTCCCATCATTTTGTGCTTCTCAGTCTTTTGAGATGAGATCCTTAAGGAGCAGGTTATGCAGATTTGTCCCTTCCTGAGGTAACTTCACAGAAGTTGCTGATATACCAGCCTGTGGTGCAAAGCTCTTGCTGGTGCTCTGTGGTCCTCTGGGAAGCGAGGGGCTCACCGCCTAGGGAGCTTGTAATGATACATGTCCTGTGGTGTGAGCTGGCACCAGTGGTGCTCCCTGTGGAATTAAACCCAAGCAATTAAGATGGAAAGACACCCATGCCCCTTTCCAAAATGGCAAGGCCCTGAGTCGGATTTGCTGCCTGGTGATGGCCACCAGCTCTCACAGGGGCTGCCAGCATAGAGTTTGTCTGAGCAAACAGCAGTCCAGGGTTTTGAATAGTGGTGAATCCACTGTTGGCCTAATGAGCTGGTCTAAAGGTCAGCTGCTCCCTGCTTGAAATCTCTTCTTCTTCTTACCTGGCACTTGTATGGACCAGTAGCATTGGTCTTAGCTACACCACTGTACAGATCTACCTTAGGTAGATGGTAGAAGTGTCTACTGCCAGAAATTGTTGCCCTTGCGTTTATTTATAGATCATAACCAAAGTCAGTTCTTGATCTTCTCTGGACTGAACCTGAGGCTGTCATGAAAACTACTTACTGAGCTCTTTCTCTTTGACAATTACTTGGACATCTATGATGCAGTCTTTAATCTCATCAGTGCAGTAGAGGCTGCACTGATTTTTTTTATTGCTTTTTTTTAAAGTCGGAAGGGCACATGAGGCTGTCAAATAGTCATCTCTGACTTCCAGCGATCTATAAAGGTAACTTTAATCAGTTAAATATGAAATCTCATTTTTATGAGAGGTTTCATTGATTGCTTTTAAGAAAATAGGTTTTGGCATTGGCTGGCACTGACTGTGCTACCATTCATTAATGCTTTATTTGCCTCCCATACCTGCTTAGCTCTAGTTTTGCCTAGGACTAGTGTCAGACCAGTTTGGCTTGGGAAATCCAGGTCATCTCAATAGCATCTTTAAGTGTGGACTCAAGGTTTGAAGGGGTTGGTGTGCTGCTGGCTAGCATGTGATTAGCATGCCACAGACAGGCTATACCAGCTGCATAGGTGCTTGGTCTGTCTGCAGGAGAGACCAGATAGACATAAACCCATGTCTTCTGTACATGCAGAGGAGCAGTGCCCAGGACATCCTGATTTCTGAGTACAGCCCTGGTTCATGCTGTTTAATCAATAGTGTAACTTCAGCACTTCCCCAGTCCTTTGTAGCTTCCCTTTGTTACAGTCTTTGTTACAAATCACTGTCAGTGACTCAGGAAGCCCCTCAGACACAGGTTTACTGATACTGCTACTGTATACATTGCTATAATGGTTGCTATATGACATCTTCCATCACTTCCTGTGAAATATCACATCCCATTTCTTTCCAAATGCAGAAAATAAATATTCAGTGGTTATTTCTCATGTTCATGTATCACAATTGGCAACTCTGCCTTCCTTAACATTAGACCTGCAGGGACTAACAAAGGGAAGGGACGTTCCTTAACTTGATAAGTGATGTTTTTGTCAGAGAAAATTGGTGTGAAATGCTGGCAAACAAATTGAGGTAGGAAATCACAAGGAGGTTATAACCAACCAAATTACCAGGTTCTAAAATGGTTCTGCACTCCCCTCCACCTCTTGGGATCTCAGGACTGAAAGAACTGCTTTAAGATAAATACCACTGTTTCCATGAAGAGGATTATTTGGTATGGCACTACAAATAGCATGAGGATTTGATGATCCAAGAGGTCCCTTTGAATCCTATTCTTCTGTATGACAGCAAGCATTTCATTAGGTCTTAGTATACTTAAATAATGCCTTCTTGCCCTTAATCTGTAAACCCAGGATTTTTTCATTAATGGTTTATATTCCTCCATCAGCTGTCTCTTCCTCACTGCTGGCTTGTTTGCACAGCTCTCAGCCTTTCTGTTACTCACATTTGTTATGTATAATAAGGGTTTTAATGATCGCCATTGGTTGCCACTTTCACTTCTTGTCTCTGCTAAGATGGGTTCAAGACCAATAAACCTCTCCTAGAACAACAGGTTGTGGGTTTGTGGGAAGCTAATTCGTTTTTTTCAAGACCAATATTCTCATTTTTATGCTAACATTTTTCCTTGTAACCATTACTTGACTGTAGCTGACCTCTGTCTTGGGAAGTACCAAATGGACTATTGCAGGCTTGAAGTAGTCTGGCTGCACACAGCATTTCCATGGAGGGAACCACCAGTTTCTACCCTCTGAGTGACTCAGTTTTACCCTTCCTAGCAGAAAGTGCCATCCCCAGCAAGTACAAGATGGTGCCAGCTCCAAACCCGAAGCATCCAGCTCCTCTGCTGGGACTTTGTCATTCACCCAAGCTACAGGGGTGAGCTGTCAGGTCCAACAGCCTGGGACTGCTGCATCCCAGCTGCATCCCAGCCTGGGACTGCTGCATCCCAGCTACATCCCAGCCTGGACGTGCTGGTAGGTGAGGCAAGGTATGCAGATGCATCATTCCTCACTGGGAAACAGCCCTCAGGGATCTTTTCAACAGTTTTAGGTAGAGCAGCATAGGGCTTCTGGCTGTACAGAGTATGATACATGGCTTGCATGGTAAGGAAGCCCAGGCACTCGTGATGAAGAATAGATGGGCTTTAATGGAATCCTTTTTTCTTTATAATCTGCTGATGGTTTAGCTTCAGGAGCATCAGAGAAACCCCCATATGCTGGAGAAATGCAACAGCTCCAGACAGGCAAAGGCATTTTTCATACATGACCTGCAGAAAATCACTGCTTTATGTCTGAACTTCAACTCTTCATTAGCAGTGGGGTCCTTGGCTGTTCCTGCCCATAGAAACCACACAGGCACCACGAAACGCTGGAGTTAACCAAGAGTAAGCACTTTTCAATCAGCACCGAGCTTCATGAAACACAGCCTGCAGCAGCAGCGTGAAGGCTTCTGTGAGGCACAGCCCTGCAGCAAACCCAGCCCTGGTGTCCCCATCCTTGGCTGCAGCAGGCAGCACAGGGCCCAAGGGCAGCAGCAGACAGGGGTTACACAGGGTGGGACTCAGCACCTTCATTTGTTCTTTGAGCTTGCTGCTCATTTGCAGTCAGAAAGGGAACGTTTGGCTGCGGTGGCATAAATAACAGGTGACGTTTACAACACGGTGGGGAAAGGCTTTGAACATGAATGAGTTATGGAGGCCAGTGTGAGTTGTGTGAGGTTCATTCATGCGCCTCTTTTGAGGCATGTTTGCTTCTGAAAACAAATGCTCAGTTAAAAACCACTCATATGCATTGAAAACAGCTTCTCGGGAGCATTTCTGATGCTCCAGAATGGCAGAGCTATAACTCTGCGAACGCTGGAGGATGAGAGATGGTTATGAAGAGAAGCATCC
>JBCJKH010046933.1:0-17259 GCA_039877255.1 Loriculus beryllinus | reverse complement strand
CGCGGGGTAGTGACGCACAGCCGCCCGGGCGGATGCTGTGTGGTTGGTTGGTCGGCAGGCCGGAGCGGGTTGGGAGGGACCTTAAAGCTCATCCAGTTCCAGCCCCCTACTACAGGCAGGGACACCTTCCTGTCAAAGATGTTTCCCAAAGCCCTGTCCAACCCCCCTCTTGAACACTTCAACATGCAGGGTAATAATCCTCTGCATTACCTAGGGACTGAGATCATGTTATATCTATACAAAATACATTAAAGAGCCTAAAATCAACTGCATCTGAGTCTTAAGTTCGCAGCCCAGAAGGCTTCTGTGCTTTTGTGGAGGGAGGAGTGAGGCGATGGAAAGGACAATATTAGAAGCTTTGGGTTTTTATATCCAGCAAGTTTATGGAAGCTTTTAAAATTATGAGGAGCAATCACGAGCTAGAGGCGGAAAGAAGCCGGTGGTTGAGTATGTAACTGAGACGAGTGTGATTCTTTGTATTCACTGTGTGCCAAAGAACTCAGGAAAAATGTGAGGTGTTGATGGCACGGGTGAAATTGTAGCAGAAGTGAAATCAAGACGCAAGGAGTAGCAGATAGAAAAATAATAATCTATCACAGAAACACTGTGAGGCAAATTCCCTGACAACAAAACTCTATTGAAGGCGAGGTATCGAAACCGTCTGGGAATTGGGCCATAAAAATGAAATGACAAGAGCTGCACGTCCATGGAGAGGTGCTGGAAACTTACTTAAGTCAGTTAAATGCAATGGTTCCTTCTTTAAATAAAAAAGAACAATAAAAAATGCTTCATGATGTGCTTTGGGGTGACCTTCATAGTTGAAAAGTCAAGCCAAGTGGCAAGAGACAGAGAAAGAAAAGGGCTAAGGAGAGTTAAACTTATAAAGACACAAATGACCTGGGAATTGAAGTACTGCTATAGAGGAATGGGGATGTGAATGGTGCAAATTTACAAGCTATTTTTGATGAACTGTAGGAGGAATTTCAGATTTTCAGCACCTTTCTTTACAAAAAGAAAAACCTTCATCTGGTGGGAATTCAGTCAATTTCCTGATGGTTTTTTTTGGCAATTTCCTATGTTGCAAGGTTACTAATGGTAATTACAGACTCTGTTTGTACCTTGTGGCTCTAACTGTGCAGAAAGGTTTTCTTGGCTTGTGTGCCCCTCCCAGTAGAGGGTTTTTAAATGACTGGCCCTTGGTAGGAGTTGCTGCAATACTCGTGAGCAGATTGAAGCCACTGTTCCCGATTTCTTTCTTATATAGTAACCATTTCTCACTCACATTTTGCTATCTCCATTCCCCGTGACAATAAGCCACAATTTCAGTGTTCATTATAACAGCTCTTACTACAACGTCATTGTGAAGGAGCCTATTTTAAGGTGTTTTATTAAAAGGTCTAACAAACCTGCTCCTTTTGAGGGTTTCACACAAACAGAGAAGGTATAAAGGAGACAAACCAATTCAATAACAGTCGTAAAAAAAAAGGTCACAGTTTTTCAAGCCAAAAAAAAGCTTTGATTTTGTTTTAAGGGAGGAAGACAGTGCACTGAAAAGCAATCAGATGCTCTGTTCCTTTTATCTCTCTCCAGTGTGAAATTGCCAATATGTTTGGTTCAATACAGCGAAATAGCTACCAATATTCAGTAGATCTCTTACACACTACTACTGCTCCTTAGCATAAAACCACTTCCTTCACTATTGCTTCCACATTCAGCCTTTAGATTTTGCACCTTTCAGACCTTACCTCTGCAAAACATTTAACGTGGGTAAATTTTGGCCGGAGAGTAATCCCATTGGACCTTACATGAATGGCTTGAAGTCAATGGTGGGTTTAAACACATGTTTAAAATCAAAGTGGTACTCAAATCTCTGCGGATGACTTAAACATAGCTCAACTATAAGACACTCCAACCTTCTTTCTTCCCCCCCCCCCCCCCTTCCATTTGTGTTAGGTAGTTTCTATGCATTTTGATGACAAATAGGAAGTGTGAACTTGGTCTGCTGCCATCACTGGAATAGACTGGGAGAGCACTAAGTGGATTTTTTTAGGTAGTGTCTTAATTTCCAGGAAGAGTGCCACAGAAACTGTAAAAGTCTTTGGAACTGGGATTCTGTCATTGCATAGTTCATTTGGGAAGTTAAAAGGACAAAACCTGTAGAGCAGTCTTAGCAAAGTTAGAGCTGCCAAATAGGAGTGGGACCCCCTTTTTCATTACCCAGGTGCAGGTGTATTCACAGCCATGCTGCAGCTCTTGCTCTCTCCTTTAGTGTCTCTTCATCTCAAGAATTTGCTTAGTTATGCTTGTGAAAGAAAACAAGTGAGGAATTTATAATAAAATGCTGTTTTTCAGGCTTCTGCATTAGTATTATGATTTGTAGGTTATCAGAAACTCTGAAAAGACTCTTCCATCAGGCTCACAGTTTTGACAGCCGCAAACGCTGTTACACTACATCCCTCTAAACCAGCCTGCAAAGCTCAGAGCGCATCCATCCTCAACTACTGCACCATAGCTGTGTTGTGTTGCAACACAAACCCAGGGCACAGCATCTGAGGCTGGGATCTAAGAGTCATAGAGCAGTAAGATATTATTAGTGAGTTCAGGATTCAGCTTTTCAAGAGAGAAATGCTAACACAATGCAATTCAGTCCTTGCCAACACATTTCCGTACGTATTTGCTATGAAAACAACCAAGAACTGATAGGTGTTTTCTGATCTTCAAGTACTGGCAATAAATAACAATACCGTGAAACGGCATTTAGAGACTCAGTTTCTGTTCTTTAGTGGTCAGAAAGACTCAGTTCCTGAGAAACTCAGCCTGTAATTACAGATTTCAATGTTTGGTTTGTGGGTTTTACCAGTAAAAACCAGTTCAGATAGTCAAAAACGTATTTTACCATCTTGCTGCAAGTGACTGACTTTTTCTTTTTGGTTTCTGCTGCATATAATAAAGTAAAAAGACAATTCCTTAACAATTTTGACAAAAATACTTTGAATATATATTTCTGATATTTTCTATATTTGCTCTGTCTGCAAATATGTCTGTTTGCATACTGGTGCATATATATATACTTCGGTTTTCCAACAGGCTTAAATCCCAGCTCTTGCTGTTACATGAAGCAGAGCACTATCATTTATTTACACTTTCTCAACTCTGCTTAAGTTCTAATATATTTCTAGCTTAGTAAAGATGAACCCTCTGAATAAGAAGACATTATCATTTGATTTCTGTTCATATCGCACCCCTTCATTCTTTTCTCTCTCTCCCTTCCTTCTTGCCTTCTTACACTGCCCCATTCTTTTGTTCATTTATTCTGACCTCACAATCTATCAAAACACTTTTAAAAGTAGAAGATAGCATTTTTCCAACTTTCTCTGGCTGCCCAAATGGACATATTTCAGCACATGCAATACGTGACTCCTGGAGGTGTCTGAATCACTTCCTGTGGTAAGAAGACAAGGACAATTACAATCAGTTTCAAATCCCCAAGTGCCTGCCCAGTTCAGACAGATGCGGGTTGCCACTTGTATGTGTCCCGCTAGCTGTGGCAACCATTAAATGAGTCACACATAATTAGGACTTTCTTTTTACTGGTAATTGTTCTAAGGAGGGTTTTCCTGCAGTCCATTAAGTTACATCTCTTTTGTTCAGTGAAAGGATGAATAAAGTAGGCACATTAGCCTTCCAGTGCTCAAAGATCCCACCTAGATCCTTAAGGCTGGAAGTGGCTCTGAGCAATCTGACCTAGTTGAAGATGTCCTGTTCAATGCAGGGGGGTCGGACAAGATGAGCTTTGAAGGTCCCCTCCAACCCGAATTATTCTATGATTCTATGTCCCTGCTTATTGCAGGGCTTGATGGACTTGATGATCTTCGAAGGTCCCTTCCAACCCAAACTACTCCATGATTCTATGATTCTATTTCTTTTCTTGTCGCCTCCAGGTTATTCCAATCTGACCACCACACAGACGTCATTATTTTAATGTTGAATACTCAGACCAGGGTGCCATGGATGTAAAAGAAAGGAAGCCGTATCGATCTCTGACTCGGCGCCGTGACACTGAGCGCCGCTACACCAGCTCTTCAGCAGAAAGCGAGGACAGCAAGGTACCACAGAAGTCCTACAGCTCCAGTGAGACTCTGAAGGCTTATGATCAAGACTCCAGGTTGACCTACAGCAACAGGGTCAAAGACATGGTTCACCAAGAGGCTGATGAATTCTGCCGAGCAGGTGAGTCCCTTTTAGCAGATGCTGCTGAAAGTAGCACGAGTTAATCTGGGATTGGGTGAGAGGCTACCTTTGAAGGACTCTGATCCCAAAAACAAGATATAAGGAAAGAGAGAAACAAGGAACAGCTTCACACATTGCACATACATGGGATGCGTGCAAACCAACGTCATTAAGCGGGATATCACTAGTCTGTGAACATTAACACCTATTAAGTCACAATTTCTGTTCTTTAGTCTTTCTGCCTCCAACAGCCCTTTGCCGCTTCTCAGTATGAGACCTGACCCTCTGTGCACATGCTGCATGCTACTGACATGGTATGGAAAGACCCTGCCTGCTCAGGAGACCATTTCACTATGTCATGAAGGAAGTCAGCAAGGATGCCAAGGCAGAAGGCAATGAAGGGAAGGGTGCCACTGTCTACACTGTCCATCTGGGCTACAGCAAAACCCAAGAAACATGGAAGAAGGAAGATGCAGATGGAAAATAACACCCTTGGCACTGTACATGGCCTGCAGGGCATCAATTTGAGATGGGAACATGCTTCAATATTAGAAGAGTGGGAAAGAACCGTTTTTATGACTTACAGGAGCCCATTTAGTGAAGCTGGGTCACAGTAGCTATGAAGATGTGAAGGTTCAAGGGTCAGCGTGGGCTCCACAGTCCTAAAAGAGATTCCAGATAGGCTCCATTTTTGCTACCCTTATGTCAATGCAGCTATATTTTCACTGCTGCTGTTGCCTACGTGAGGCAGATTCCTGACCCCTGCTATAGTCTCATCTTCATCTTCCTGTAGAGACACAAGTGTCTTAGCTCAGAAACCAAGCAGAGCTTCAAATAAATTATATTTAGAAGTCTATCAAAAAAAGCACAAAGTGGCAAAGTGAGTCAAATCGAGTAGGCAGCATTCCAGACAATGAACATAAAATAGCTGACCCAGGCTTCTCCGCACAGCTTTGGAGAAGCTGATTGTCCAAAAGAAATGCATATAACTGCACTCGTTTAACTTAGGGGCTGCTTAATTTCACTCTCCAAACACCACGCACTTGTGGTTTTGGTGCAAGACTCATCTTGAAGGCACGCACAAGCAAAATGACTTGCAGCAGTATCTTTGTGCACATGGCTTTGGTGTTTGTGTTTCAGGATAACTGCAACAAGCAATAATAAACAGAAGGGCCAATACGTGTTGTAAGTAATACTTTGGCATCATATAAGGAGTTTTCCTCTTAGCAACTCTGAAACACTTCATCCTCACTAAAGAATCTACAAAGTTATAAAGAAAAGGGAACTTTTTAGGTCATTGAGTTTGCTCACTTCATACAATATATTCACTGTGCAGGATAGATGTGAATTAGTATAGGTCAGCGGTTTTCAACCTGAAGGTCTATGAGGCCGTGCAGGTCCACGGACTTCTCCTCCAAAGCCCACAACAGATAAATAAGATAAAGCCAATCTATTGACAGGGAGTGTAAATTTGCTCTAAACAAGTTCATATTTCCCTAGGAAAATTGTGTAGGGTACTAAGAAATAGTAAAACCCACTGATTTAAATGGCTGAAATTAATTGAGAAGATATTAGGATTAACCATGTCAGTGCACCATTTCTGCTTCTGATTTATCACACACAGATTCTCAATTTATAGTTTTCTCCCAGTTTATCCTCAAAACTGGCCTGAAGAGCTTTAGCAGACTTTCTGTGCCACATTTTCCACTGGCAGAAAGCCATGACTGCACCTCACTTTGTGGTGCTGCTTGGCCTCATGCCACCTGAAACCAAACTTTATTAGCCTGCTTGACATCAACAAGGCAAAGTGAATTTTTCTCCTGCATTGGTTTGGGAGGCAGAAGGGGGGGGAAACATTTCAAATTGACCAAATAAATTCAGTAAATAAACAAGTCAGCATTTAAATAGTTTTCACTCAAGTGAGAGTGCCAGCAAACGTGCAAGTCAGCACAGGAAAAAATAGACCAGATCTGAATTAAAAAGGTCTCAGATATTTATTATCTTCCTTTTATTGACTTGAGTTCTTCCAGCTTAAAAGGCAACGGTGGGCATAGAATCTGAAAATCGATGCATCTCCTGCTGTTTATTGCAAATAAATTTGATTTTCAGTTAATTGTAGCAGTAATTTTTCATAATTTATGAGCTGCTGTAACTGGAGAGCATCAGTCATGCTGCACACTGACGTGTCTGATGATGTGGCTTGTTTCACGGGAAGGTGGAAGTCGCCATCGGTGACTCAAACACACAGGCAAAACCAGAAGATGCCCTTTTACAGTACTGCATGAAGGATGGTTTAAAAACTATCCTGGCCTTGCACAAAAGTCAAAACTGGAGCAGAGGAATGAGGTCTCTGGGGAGATACTGCTTCCTTGCATTAATAACTTAGGTCAAGTTCATTTGCTACCTCACGCCATGGAGTGGCAGAGGACACTCTCTCAGACCACTTTGCAATCAAGTTAAATGGATTTATTTGCCACAAGCTTGCATTGTGCTTCCCAAGCAAGGCCCTGGGGTTCGAGGGAGGTGTGAGCCCTAAGCAACCTTATCTGTCCATTCTGTGTGAAAGCTTCAGTTTTGTTCAGTCAATTAAAAAGGTGTGAAGTTCACGAAAGCTTTATATGGTTTGAGTATTATCAGCTGTAGATCTGGAACCAGCTGAGCATTGATTATTTCTTCCTGATGGCAAACAGTTCTTTCTCTGAGCTTTACATGGAAATGTAGCTCCATTATTCATCTTGCATTCAAACACCTTCTCCCTGTTCACTATGAGCTGCAAAGTCAACTAAACGAAAAAGTGTAGTAAAATAGCATCTACTTTGGGCCCCTGGTCATTCAATGCATGTGTGCTATAATACAGACCTTCCCCACACAGCAGGGCTCAGGAAAAAGCCAGGGTGTTTCTTCAAGTGCTAAACCAGACTCTGGAAAAGTATAAATCTGACTGTTTCTATTGGATACACATTTTCGACTGTGTGATATTCAACATCAGCAAACGGAAATGTGAGGAGAACCACATGATTGTGTGGTTTTGGGAAGGGAGAGAATCATAACTCGGTTTTGGATACAACCTCGAGGTCCAGACCTGATGAACAGATGTCAATAATGAGCAGACATGAACTCCAGTGGTCAAACGTAGGTTTGGGCCCAAACCTTGCTGGAGATCTCATTTGGATTTGCCCCCTTGAAGCATGTCTATGCTTCAAACACCGCTCAGTTCCTTAATCCGTCCTATCAAGGCATAGTGTAACGCACAGAGCTGCTAAAGGCATTCAGGGGTGACCAAACTCTTTTAAGACATTCAGGGATGAAAAACAAAAGCATGCATTAATAAACAAATGTGGCTTAAAGTGGAGCTGCTCATTGCTCTTCCCATTGTGCAACTTTCCAAAGTGTGATAACGTTTCAAGCCTTTTTCACGTTGATTTGCTCTGATTTTGAAGTTCTGCAGGTAACTAGGCATGAACTCACTCAAGAGTCATTCTTCAGGTTGTATTTTTAGTCAGCAATTACATGTATTCACAGCCAAATAACCTCTGCTGTGACTGTCAGAATGAATAGCTAAACTGAGTCAAGGTGTGAGTGGTCAGCAAGGGGAAAGTGAGATTGCCAAAGGAAATTTAAATCCCTAGTATGTAATTTCAGAGGTTTCAATGAGCAGAATTCACTCGAATTTCCTATTGCAGTAAAGTTGCCAAGTGTTTGGTAGGACTTTTGATCACTGCATGCCTCATTTTGCTTCTCTCCTAAGATTACTTTTTGCCTCTCATAAATAATCCCATCATTTCTCTGTTTGTCTTTGCTTTGAACATTTCATCGAACATGCCCTGTGTTTTTGTCAGGTTCTAGAAGCAGGAATCCAGCTGATTTTTGGTCTTGGCATGGTCACTTGGTCTCACACTAAGCAGGACCAGAATAAAGGGGAATCTTTGGTACGATATTGTTCAATCTTTGGTATGATTTATTCAAGGCCAGGTTGGGTGAGGCTTTGAGGGGACCTGGTCTAGTGGAAGGTGTCCTTGCCTGTGGAGCTTTAAGGTCCTTTCCAACCCCAACCATTCTGTCATCCTACGATATATAGGACACAGGAAATGCTGTGCCCCACTTGAAGACAGAGGTTGAACGAGTCTGCCCTTGACATGTATGATATGAACTCATCCCCTACTCAAGAGTAACCAGGTTGCTGTGTTTCCTCCCAGGAGCCAACTTCTCATTGCGAGAGCTGGGTCTTGAAGATGTGACACCCACCCACGGGACTTTGTACCGAACTGATATTGGGCTGCCGCACTGTGGCTACTCCATCAGCGCCGGCTCGGATGCCGACACGGAGGCAGACGTGGTCATGTCACCCGAGCACCCCGTGAGGCTCTGGGGACGCAACACCAAGTCCGGACGCAGTTCCTGCTTGTCGAGCCGGGCCAACTCCAACCTCACCCTCACTGACACGGAGCATGAGAACACTGAAACTGGTAAGTGGTGACAGCGCATATGGTGTTAGCCTCAGGCTCTACCGGGAATGCCTCTTCTTACCACTCCACTTTAATCTTCTTTAGGTTTCGTGTTGGGTTTTATTAATCAGACTCAGTGAAAACACTCTCCTAATAGCCCCATGTCGTGGCCTTTTGTACTGTCCTACGGAGTGTTTGTTAATAAACTGCTGGATAAGATCCTGCTTATTTATCACAGAGACAGAGATCATTAAGTGGCTGTAATGTTCTCCCTGCTTTTTGTAGCAACCTTTCAGACAGAAAAGCATTTAAATCTCCCCTCCTCTGGCCGATGCTGCTCTTATCTTTGCTACAGATTTTCGGAGCAGATAATTTCCTTCTTTTCCTTGCTGGTTCCTTGACAGGAGCCGTTTCATTTATGCAAATCAACTGACTGTTCTCTGAAGGAAAACGATGGTGAAATATTTTTAGAAGCCTCTTTCTTCATGTGAAATAAAAGCTGAAGGTCACAGATTTTTTATCTCTCTAACTTTGTGTCTCCAGCTGCGGGGACTCCTGCCTGAGTTTTGTAGGTCTGCGGACCTTTTGGTCAGCAGTTCTGCTAAGCAGTGTAGGAGAGGAGAGAGGGTTTTGATTCAATTGCAGCTTGACCTGGGAGTTCACACAGCCCTATATGCCTTTGCACCTTTAATTCAATTATGGCACAGTCTGCTTCTTAATATAGCCACTGCGTACAAGTCATCAGGAGCTGGAGCTCAGCGCAGAAAGCTGATGTGAAATGACTGTGTTGCTTGTTCTCTTTATGCTTTTCGCCACGGTATTACAGTGACAAATGATGATAACTTTTCCTTGGGAAGCCGTGACATGGTGAGACATACACCACCCACATGATTTTATGTTTAACTCCCAACAAAATTACAGTAGAAGCTTAATAAGTTTCTGCTCGGAGATAATGATATATTAGGCAAGGTTCAAAGACAAACGGCCTTGCTGCTTAAAGGATGCACAGAAGAGCCTTTTAAAATTATCTGTACAGTATTTTTTTACTTAGTGTAGTGTCTTCCAGGGTTGCGCCCATTTGAACAGACAGACACGTATTGCCAAGATGATATTGTTTTCCTTGCAAGCCTTGTGGCTGGATAAAAACCCAGAGGGATCAACATGGTCAATTAGAGTTTTGCACATTCCCAAGAAATCACTAGAAGACAAACCAGAAGCAAACACTTTGCACATCCATCCCATTCGCCTGTATCCGAAGCTCTCTCTTGTGCTGTCCATGGTGGTGTATGAGCAGCTGTGATCCTATTCCATACATTTTCTTTCCATGTCTACTAAGAAAAGCATTTTTCTTAAGAGGGAAGAATTACTTTAGCTGCTGGAGTCTTTATCGCTGTTTTCTGTAATGCTATCTCTACACGTGCAAATGCAACTTTGTACCTACAGACCACTTGCAAATGAAATTACATTAGCAACAATACATTAGCAACAGCACAAGCATTGAAAGGTTTTACTGAAAGTAAAAACAGAGGCAGCGGTGCTCCTGTCAGGATTGAGTGAGTCAACCTTCAATTCCTCTTCCCTTAACTTCAATGACATGCTAACCATCTGTTGAACCACCGTTTCATAGCAATTAGAAAAGGGAAGACAGAAAGGTGGAGAACATACGTGAAGGGTTTTAAAATGCTTTATAAATATAGCAAGAGTTTCTTTGGGCCCAAGGTATTTGCAGTCTTAGATGTTGAGCATTTGGAATGAGAAAGGCTAAATCATACTAAAAAATGCGGTCTGTGTAGCATAAGTATCATCTAGAATGGTGGTGTCCAGTATGGAGTTATATTGTTTATATTGACAATAAAAGAGGTGGTGGAACTTGAGGGAAAATATGATCCAGACTATGTTGTTTGGGATCTTCAGCTGATGCTTAAACGTCCCTGGGAAGATGGCAAAGACAGCAGCCAGGTTCAGGTCAGGAAAACCTGCCCAGAGCTGAAAGACATCATTCCAATATAGGGATTGCAGTTGAAACAGTGGTATAAATGTATCCAAACAATGGTCCAAGGGGGGAAGAGAAGAATGAATGAGGAAAAGTCACAAATGCAAACAAAATGTGGACATTTTTGGTTTGTAATTTGGCATAGATAAAAGTGTGAGAAACCTTTTCACATAAACCTCTCCCGTCCTGAAACCTGCTGATGGAGCAAATGGAGCCTCAGATCCTCTCAGAAGCTTGGTTTAGCATACACAAAGGTTGCCCTGTGTTTCCTCCCTCTGCATGTAAGCAGTTACACTGGGCCCTCCGTTATAACTATTACACAGGCTATTCTGAGAAATCCCAGATTTATAGGAGAAATGTTTTCAAGAAGACATGAAGTTTTGCTAATGGCAGCATAAAGTAACATAATGCTATGACTCAGTTTACAGGATACTTTTATTTGTCAATATTAATTGTTGACAGTATTGATAGAAGTTATAGCCTTTAGCTGAAGTCAATATGGAGCTTTATGAACCTGCCATCAATAGAAGATTTTATGGGGCCCATTAAACCAACTTTTCCAATGAAGGCTAATGTCAGCAATTTTTATGCTCTTCATTATTTATCCAAAATAAATAATCAGAATTTACTTCTGATGTTTGTAAATCCAAAGCTGTCAAAGCACGATTCCACCAAGACATTTATTGTTCTTAGAAAATGAGAGGTCTGGCTCCTTTGAAAAGCAGGTTTGCTTTTATTTCAGGAGTAGTGATGCCTTGAAGGAACAGATACACTGCTCAGTAAGTTCAGCCACAATCCACCCTTCTGTCTTTAAGGGAACCGATGAAGTGCTCTGGTTCCATGGCATATTACAGTCCATAAATCACTTGTACAGGCAGCTGGCATGAAAACCCATGCGTTGCTTTATCTAAACTATTCCCAGGCCTTCCATGAGGTTGAATACTCTTACTAGGTTAAGAATATGCTTTCACTGAAGAGTTAGCTTTAGTTACAACTCTGGCATTGCCCTGAGCTCAAATCCTGCACACCCAAACAGCGCCAATGGCTTCTCTTCCATTGGGCAGTGCTTTTTGCTCCACCTGAATGGTCTCTTTGCTGAATAAGGGGACAGAGGGAACAGCTCAAGTTACTGCATCTTGTCTGGGGATAATGCAATCACTCTCTGCTGCCAATATAGGAGTCACTTCAAAGAGGTTATACTGCAATATGACCATCTATGTTAAGCTGATACTGTGAACTCCCATTAACAGTTCGGACACACGCACAGGGAGGAGTTTGATTCCTGGAAGAGTAGCAATGGTATTCGGAGAACTTCCTTCTTACACTAGATCATACTGTTTCTCAGTAAGACTGATTCAAGCAAAAGAAGTTCCTGAAGTGGGTGGTCAGTTGGATCTGAGCCTGGAGTTAACTGGCATTACCTTAAGCAACCCTGAAGAGGCTTTGTACTGAGCCAGCAACTGCTTAATATAGAGAAGAGCGCAATGAAGGAGAACAAGGTAATAGTCTTCCAGAAACTGAGTTACTTTGCAGCAGTTCAGTCACAAACTAAAAGCAAAACACTCATAAAGATATGAAGTACTGCAAAATTACAGTAACACAGAATAATTTATGTTGGAAGGCACTGCTGAGGTCTCTGGTCCAGTCCCCTGCTTACAGCAGGGATAACTGAGGTCAGATTGGGTTGCTCAGGGCCTTGGTCAGTTACACTGTGTGTATCTCCCAGGATGGAGAGGCCACCACCTCTATGTCCTGGTTCTGAGGCTGACCACGCTTGTTGAGAACAGTTATTTTCCTAATAGGCAGTCAGAATTTCCACTGCCACAACCGTCTGCCACTCACCGAACATCTCAGAGGACATTCTCACTCCACCTCCTGTATATCACAATACCTGAAAGAGTTAAAAGACAGCAGTGAGGTCTCCCTTTAGCAACCTCTTTTCTCAGCTGAACAAAGCCACCTAGATCCTCCTCTCCTTGTAAGCAGTTTGTAGGCAGTTAGGCACTGGAGGAGATAGTCAGAGGAACTCCAATGCTAAAAGTTTGTAAGTGTAAACTAGATAAATAGCTGCTGAGAATGGTCCGTATTGAAGGCTGTCTCTGTCAGCTGTACCAGCCTCCCTCTTTCCTCAGTTTCCATAATTTGTAGCATTGCTGTGCTTTCTTTGATTTCAGGGCCATGCAGAACTGGTCAGACTGGGCTTTGAGCACCTCAGGCTCTTGTACTGATGTAGAGGTGGACAGTGTCCATGTGTAAGCACCCATGAATATTTCCTTTAGGTCTATAAGGCAAATCTTACACCAGACTCATCCAAACTGTTATGAATCATGCTGGCAGTCCCCACATAGATCCAAACATGAAAGATTGGCAGGAAATATAGATATTCCCATACAGAATCCCTTCCCACAAAGAAAACAACTTCTTTTTCCCCTACATTCAATGTGATAACAAGCTTGTTTAACTTTCACCTATTCCTAAATAGCTATGGCAAACTAAGGATTCACTTTAGTTTTAATCTGGGCTTAGTGTTAATGTCCACTAAGGCACATAATTAGTTAAATATGAGAAAGCAGGAGAGAAGGGGAGCAGTTTTCTTCATTAGCAGGACAAGTCAGCAGTGATTTATGCTGTGTACATGTGCAGAGTGGAGCTGATGTTTCTCTCTGTCATCATCTCTTCTTGGGAAGAATGTGGGCAGTATCAAGCGGCCAGAAGCATCTCACAGGCAGGATGAATAACATCAGATGGCTCAAGACAGTTCAACCGAGCTGGAGATGCTCAATTGTGATGTATTGTGTAAAGAAATTCTTGCAGCAGAAGTGTTGCTGAAGTGTGGGCATTTTCTTATCTAGTGGAGTGAGACATTAGTAGACATGAGCTAAAATTCTAGTTCTAACCACCGTGGAAGCCAAAATTCAGGCTACAGGACCCCCTGCTGTCCAATTGTGCTGTGCTGCTTCTTTCCACCTTCACCATTCAATGTAGGAAACATCCTGCAAACAATTCTGCATGTGTTTCATGTATGTAGAAGGGGTGAGAATGGCTCTGCTGGACTCAAATCTCCCATTTAGCAATGAAGTGGATGCAGGCACAACCAGCCCCAACACTCCCACCATGCATTTGTTGGTCACCTCTGTTTCAGAAGAGCAGCTCAATCTCAAGGTTCATTTGTCTTTGGCTTCACCTCTGAAATCACCAGTTGGTGCCAAAAGTGGTATGGTGACTGTAGCAATACCGGCACTTACTAGTGACAAGATTAAGAGCACCAATTCATTTTACTTTGCTGGACCCACATCTTACAGAGAGGAATAATTTTTCTTTTAGTCACTACTGTTCAGCGATGCATTTAAATGAGTTTTAAAACTGTTAAGCAACCAACCAGCCCAATATACAAACCCTCCTCCAAGCCTTACCAACCTGACCAGAAAGGCAGGGGATACGTTGTGGTTAACTTTTGCTTTCCCATCAAATAAATTGCCTCATAGGCTTCTGTAAAGCTGAAGCATACTGGCAACCAGGATAGCTCTGCCTGCTGTACCACCACAGAACCAACCCTGAGCCATTTTAATTGGCATAATACATGATGTAAAAAGCATTTATTGCAGTAACTGCCACACTTTCTGCTTCCACACTGCTTAAACCATTTACTGCTGCTGGAAAGAGTGCTTAAGAAACTGCATAGGAAATTAGGACTCAGTAGAATTGTATGCTTAGAGAAGATATTTGGAAACACAGGGGTACATTAAAGCAGGAAATAATGAAAGACAAGTCTTTCAAACAAGGAACACCAAAGAAATTATATCATGTTATTTCCCTTGGGTAGTTAAAAATCTAACTAATGAGTGAAACTCATGCAATGGTGTCTGATACGGACCTTATTGAAGCCTTTGAATTCTCCTGTTGCCATCAGCAGTGTTAGATCATGTACTATGTGTATGGTGGTGATCAGGTCCTAGGTGTATGGCAGTGACTGTTTTTGCTAAGCGGCCAGCATGCCAGAGTGGTGTAAATCCCAGCACTCTTGGTTAACTACACCACAACATGCTGTTTGCTGCTTGATTCCATGCATCCATTTTGACTTCTTATGAAATCAGAAAGCGGTCTCGATGATCAAACCACACAGTCCAGAGTTTCATCAGCTTCTTCCACATATTTTCCCCTCAGAACTGTTTTACAATAGCGGGGGGAGCTCTAGGCAAACAGTAATTATTTCAGTGTGTTTCTCTTCTTCCCTTTGGTTGTTGAGAGCTCCTAACGTTGAGATGTCCTAACATTGATATGTCCTAACGTTGAGATGTCCTAACGTTGCCTATACTTGCTACCAAGGGCCTTGCAAGGTCTGCCAAAATAGCTCTGACCCTCTGCAGAGGAAGGATTTTTACTCAGTTTTCTTTACATCCCCCTTCCTGTTGTCCAAATCACGCTGACCCAAATCACTAGCCCAAAATACAATCCAATATATCAGTGCAATTAGCAGTGTCAGAATTACTGTGTAATCTTAGCATTACAAATGAGTTGTTCATAT
This sequence comes from Loriculus beryllinus, assembly GCA_039877255.1. Lineage (NCBI taxonomy): Eukaryota > Metazoa > Chordata > Aves > Psittaciformes > Psittacidae > Loriculus > Loriculus beryllinus. The sequence continues at coordinate 2,066 of JBCJKH010046933.1, read as the reverse complement.
CCCAGTTGATAATCCATGGTGACTTTTTATTACCATGTTTTGATGAGTAATTTCCTTTCAGGCTTCATACATTCCTTTGTTAACATTATTACCGTGGTTGCAGCAGCATCACCTATTTTTTTATCCCTTTGAATTAAATAGTGCCTTATAAAGTACTTCCAGTAAATGAGTGTGCGCTTCAGACATGCTTCTTCTGCAAACCATGTAGGTAAAAATGTGATACTCAGGCTCTGGAGAATTCAGAGAGGAGTTTTTTCCCCAAAACACACATTCTTCACAATAAATTAAAAGCAAAAGGAATGTGCTGTGGGTTATACTGTATTCAGTTTCCCTGATGCCTTTTGAGTAGTGGAAGACAAGAATAAATTGGAATTACCCGGTCAAGATCAGGCATCTGCTGGCTGTCATCTTTCACTTGCCTCCTATCAGTTGTAACCTTAATATTAACAAGATGTTTCAGCTTGAAGTAAAAATTAGCCAGAACCCTCTACCACTAAGGATCCATCATCAGCTGCAGAAGTTAGTGAAGAACTACAAAGACGAGTAGCAGATCCAGAAGGGAATTTTCACTAATCCTTTTTCTTGTTTGAGCTCTTCAAAACTCTTACGCTGCTCCCTTCCAGATAGGATTTGCAAGAAATTCTCCATTTTAACAGTATCTGGGATATTGCAGTCTACTGAAACCACCTTATACAGGTGTTTAGAGACTTGGTGATCACTTGAAATGTGAAGGTCAAGGGAAGGAATGTGCCTTCAGGCTCTCCAACCGTAAAGATACTAATATTCCTATGAAGAATATTAGTCCTAAAAAGGAGACTTGAGGTACATGACCATCCCAAATGCTACATTCTCCTCTGAAAAATGACTCCCTTGAAGGCTGTTACATCTTCCTTACTTGTGATCCTGCTTTCTAACCACCGGCATTCTTGATGATGGATTCCTCATATATTCTGTCCTCTTATATTCTTTGTCCTTTTTAGATACTAGCCCTGAGACACATCTTGAAAGTGAAAAGGTGAAGAACCACCTCCCTTCTTCACCAAATTGATAGGGTTGGGGCAACAGACCCTTAATCTGCCTCCACATTCAGCCACTGGGTGTAAAACAGCCCTTCAGATGAAGACGGAACTGTCTCTCATGCAAGATTTAACCTTCTTGAGAGCTGATCATCCCTTTGTTAGCATCTATTTCACCCCAGGGACCTAAAAGGAGCCAGTGGCATCCGTGCTCCCAATTTTGGAGGTGAAGTTACATGGGATTAATCCAAATTTAGTATTTCAATTGCTGTTTTAGTGATCAGTATCTTGATTTTGTTCCACACTGAAAGAATTCCCACTGATTTCTAGGGCTAATCTATCTCATCACTGGCCTCTTTGCCTCTAAAGGAAAAGAAGCCTTTCCATTTTCTTCTTTTATTATTTTTATTCCCATATGGTAGGTCCCATAGAGAATGTATTTTCTGTATTACTGTAATCTGTGTCTGAAAGGATGCTGACATTAAAACCCTTCGCAATGCTATTCTGCTGTAATGAACTGCAGTTCAATATAGGTTAGTGTGTAGGTTTCACATTATTATTATTGTGATGATGGTGAAATCATTAAACAAGGAAAAAAATGCCCAAACTCTAGAAACTTATTAATAGCCTGGATATGGGGGGAGAGGGCATGTAGAAGCGACATTAACAGGCAGGAATTTGCTGTTCTTTTCAATGATGCTGTTAATTTTTGTCCTTTCCTTCTCCTCTATAAACTGTCATGTCACGGTGATTTCTTTTAAAAGAAAATAATTGCATTTATTAATATTGCTGGTGATCTGCCAAGTGTTCTGGAAGTAAATCTGTGCATTTTTTATACTATTTCCGAGTACCATAAATAACTTATTTCTGTGTGAAACATCCTAAGGGGAATACAGCTAGGTTCAGCAGTGTAAGACCTATTGCTTTTTTGATAGCAATACTTGACTTCAGCCTTGGTTTGGGGTGGGATTTGTGTGTCATTGCCAATGGGGAATGGCTAATGCCATGGAATGAGGATTATGGTCAGGCCACTGAGGGCCATCAAAGCTG
>JBCJKH010046932.1:14136-30359 GCA_039877255.1 Loriculus beryllinus | reverse complement strand
GCCAGGTTGGACACAGGGGCTTGGAGCAAGCTGCTCCAGTGGAAGGGGTCCCTGCCCGTGGCAGGGGTTGGGACTGGGTCAGCTTTAAGGTCCCTTCCAACACAAACCAGTCTGGGATTCTGTGATTCTAACATTGGTGTTGAACACAAATGTGAGAAGCAACTGCTTGCAAAGTACCTATATTTATATTTAGTTGAATCCATAACTGAATCCACAAGTCAATTACATAATTCCATGAACATTAAACTATACCTAAGAGCAGCAGCAAGGACTATTAGAAAGTCTTCTGAGATAACAGAGTGAAGCAAAATAGTACTGACCCCAATCACACTTTCACCTTCCCAACCTCATTTCTCTGACCTACTGCACATCTTTTAGATCACTACAGAACAAAGACCATTAATGGAAGTCAAATCACAACCTCAAGGAAAAGAAATAACCTGTACAAAGCTGCCATCACCAGCTTCCCCAACCAGAATAGTTCTGAAATAACCAGAAAAGACAATACTTTGTCCCAAAGTCCAAGCCTTTGACAGCATCAGGTTTAGTGTCGTTATCTGCTGAATGTGTAATTGAAGTGCAGCCTGTTATCAAGATACAGCACTGAGCTTAATTAGAAACAGAAATCAATGAAGATAATCTACAAGCTATGAGAAAGATATTTAGCAATTTTCAGTCTCAGGTCAAATTTTTTCCCTAGAATTGTTTCCAGTAATACTGAAAGCTTAATGCAAAAGTAAGAGTTACCCAGACGTATTGTTCCCTTGCTACAGGATTTAATCCAGGGTTTAATGTGCTTTCCAAACATCTACAATTTCTTGAGAAGGATGGCATTACCTTTAACAAAGCACCCACCTCAGCTAAGACTAAATGTGCTACTGGAAAACAAGTCTAAGATTCTTTACATTAAGGCTCTTCCCTCAGCAAGTGTTCTGGTTTGATTTTAAGCCAGTCTTAAGTTTAATTCAGGTGGGTTAGGAAATAAAACTGAATAAAACCGCAAGACGAGGAAACTAAATGACTGAATGGCTTGAACGTTCCTCTTTGCAACCTCAGCGGTCAGTAAGGTTCTTTCTTTTTTCCTTACACTTTCCTGGTACATTTTCCTCTTATTTTAATGAAAGGAGAGGAGCTGTTTGACCAAAGACCTATTTCTCAATAATAATGTAAATGGGAGACAGTTTTCAAGCTGTTTTACAAGTCTCATCAACAGCTCTAGACTACATAAACAACAGTAAATCAAAACAGAATACATATATTGATAGAAATATAAACACAAGCAGTTTTTAAGACAAAACCTTCAAATACAAAAGCTTAAAAATCATAATCTGCCATCAATAACCAAAGTGTTTCTTGTACTAGAAACACGTTACACCAGAGGCAAATGGAAGCAGAACACCCATAAAGATTCCAGATTGCTTCTCTCTGAGCATGACCTCTGCAGGCTTTTGAATGTGCCGAACCTTGCTCCGAGTGTTTAAGACCACAGGTTTCACCATCCTGGATGGCTTTGCATGTGCCACATGTTAGGTGTGCTCCACCGATTCCCAGAATCATGGAATCCCAGGTTGGAAGGGGCATCGCAGACCATCTGGTCCAACCTTTCTAGGCTGTTTCAGCTGGTCTAGTGTAGACTCACAAGCAACTACAGTTCTGCCTCAATACATCATCTTTCCCAATGATGGGAAAAGATTTTTTCCCATCTTTTTCCCATCTTTCTTTTTCATCTGAGCTGTGTCACTGACTGTCAATTTAAAACCTATTGGCAGACAAAATGCAGACTTTATCTCACTCGCTTTTATTACCTAAATTACTCCCCAGCCCTTGCACAGAAAGCACAAGTGTTTTCTTACACTGCAGGACCAACTGTAATATATGTATTTGATGGAGTAAGGACTTGCCATTATTACAATTTCAGCTATACTGAAAATATTTCCAGGGTTTCCTTTCACAGCACAGAATTGGTGATTCTATCAGAACACTTATTCTCCATTTGGTTTTTGCATACAGCTTGCCCTGGCAGCACAAATGAAGTAGCAGTGATCAGCCTGTTGCTGTGTGAAACCTCCAATTTATCACTAGAGACCCGTAAATAAAACTTTCCTATCTTTAATTTTAGTACATTAACGCAGCAAGGCATTTAATGCCTAGTGTTTAAGATATGCTATCAGACACTGAATGCTGTCTTACATTACTCAAGAGCCAACTTTCTGCTATTCCAAACAATCATTGCAAGGTAATAACAACAGAAGAGCAGCAATTCTGTCTCTTCTCACAGTCACGCAGTGATGCATTTCTTTCCAAGCCTTCAGACCTGCCATATCAATTTCAGAAGGAAAATGGAATTTTGGGGGGTTTATTATTTTCTGGTCCATTATTAACTGCAGTAAATATTTCAACAGAAAGAGAAAACTCCCTCTAAACTCATTATCTGCAGCACAAGTACCAAGACAGGCGACAGGAAGCTCACGCAGTGACCTAACTCAAGCCACAGCATTCACAGAGTCCCCAGGGGTGCCGGGCACAGCAATAAATCTGAAACATTTCCCAGATGAAGAATGAACTTCTAACCTTCCCAGCATTTAACTGCCTCTACGGCTCTTCCAGGCCACAGGTTTGGGACTGAACAGAAGCCGGTTGATTGCATTTTAAATACATTTACTTCTTGTTTCCCCAGCTTTTCTTTCATCACTTTCCACCTTATCTAACGGAAATACTACACATTCTCTCATTGCTGAAGAGAGCAAAACAACTTTTCCTGGCCATCTCAATTCATTACACGTGATGTAAATAAATCTGGTACCCAGTACCATTCCCCCTGCTGACAGCAAGGGGAAGAACTCTGTCAACACAGTTAAACTTGACTTTGTAGCAAAGGTTTTCAGACAGCAAATTATTGCCTCTCTTTGTGGGAAGTAACCTGCCTTGGTGAAGGTACCTTCGAGGTGCTCAGCATGAGACCATGATGACATGCTTGCATCCAAGACTAAATCCAGGAGAAGTGAGTAAGTACAACGCTGTACACTTGACTTTTATCCCTAAAGACTATCTCCAACATGGATGGGGTTCAGAAACGCTCAATTTCAGCCCCTAAAGTCTCAGCTTTGAGGAAACAAATTTGTGTAATATCCTTCTGGACCCTTAAGTACCTTTGTAGTCAAGTAATCCTTCGTAATAACGTCACGTTTCCAGATTCAGCCCTTCAGGAATGTATGCAGGAAAATTCAATCATTTTCTAAACCAAACATTAAGGCAATACAAATATTTTTAAATGACACAGGGTAACCTGTTCAACAAGGTGCACCTTGCGCAAACACACAAGCGGCACACCAAGATGTAGGTAGTTCTTGCCAGCTGAGCACAGCACACAACCCAGATACGCCACACTTCATGGTACCCTACCCTTGAAAGATGAAAATCAGCCTGTTCATCCCCACTGCCAGGGAAGAGCAAAGATGCAAGCAATCATTCCAACACAGCGCTGCTTGGCAGTTTCCTGCCACTGGTACCACATCACAGACAGAGCCTGTTAGCTTCCACGGATTTAGATCCTTGTCAAAGGATACAGGAAAGTGGGCTTGGTGCAAAGTGACATCTAACAAGCATTCTTTGTATTCAATGCCCAATTTAAGCTTACAGCTTCTAACAGTTAAGAGGCATCAACAGGAACACTGCTTCACTCTCAACTGTCCTAACACTGTCAAACAATGCCATCTTACCCATGCTGAACTAGAGACTTACCCATCTCACTGAACTGGCATTGTGAAATGGTAATAGATGGGAAAAAAAGAGACTGACTGTCTCAGTACAACCTCTAGCATGGTACTGAAATCTCCACACACACTCAGGTACTTGGAGAGAGGCAGAAAAATACATGAGACAAGGGAGTTAAATACCCTCAAAATGGCTTTCTCATATGAACTTCTGCCAGACTAATTTCTAAGAATGACAGAAAAAGCTTAAATTAAGCAAAATCATGCAGTTATTAGGTGGGAAGAGATGGCAATTTTTCTAGTCCAGAAGAAAATGATACAGTGATCACAGAACAGTTTTTCAAACTATTCAACCCTTCACCAAATTACAGTAATGCAGAAATACAATTACTCTCTCCAGCAACTTCCCAAAGGAAAGGCAGAATTAAGATTAGAACTAAGAAGTAAAATCAGAACTGCAACTTTCCAGAATGTATTCTCTGTCATCTTTAATCTATTTTAATACTCAAGCATTAGAAGAAATCTTTTGGGGTTTTTGTGCCAGGCATGTAAGAAAAGTTCAGCATAAAAGACCTGGCAGAACCTATTCTGTATCTTTACAATTGAATAAAGAAATCGTTTCCATTAGTTTAGATAAGGAACAAAAGAGTTTTCCCAAGCTAACTTTCATCCCCGAGTGACCTGACTGTACATCCTTCATTAAGGTTATAACTCAGTCTTATCTATCACTTGCTTAGCTTAATTACATCATATCATTAATATCATTAGTTTCTGCCACTGCCCATAAAATTCACGGCCTCATGCCAATTCTGCAAAATAGGTCAGAACTGAATTAAACACAGCACACTGAGTTGCATCAAACCACCATCAAGTGCTACACTGCATCAAACATACAAGCAGAAGACAGAGCACCCATCTTCAGTCTTTTGGCTCAAGAAACAAGGGAATTAAAATGTGGAGGGTTTTGTTTCCTGTATGATCGGAATTTCTTGGCTTACAAAACACTCTGAGTTAAAGTAGAGCTCTATTGCATTTGAGCAGCCTCACAGAGACTACAGGCTTCAGGTGTTCTTCCCCAACTTTTAAAGAAGGGCAGAATTGGCCAAAACGCTTGACTTCTGTACCAGTAACTCACAGAAAGCAAGAGGCATGCCCAGAGAGCTAGTGCCCAGACCAGGGGGGAGATAAAACACAAGGTGCAGCTCAAGGTACAGGTAACAAAAGGAGAGCATTCCCCTCCATGTGTTTGTTAATAAGGTGCAGAACTGCTGTTCAGTTTTACATAGATGTGGTTATATAGAGCTGTCACACAGCAGAAATGCTGTGAATGTCAGTATAAACTTCCCTCCATATGCCACTTCCTGAAGAGGAATACTTTGGCTGGTCAATACTGAGCAACTCTTGTTATCCCGTCTTAATTTCTGTAACTTCTCTACCTCTTATACACCAGAGGCATATCTGGAACTTCTGAAAAACAGCTAAGAGACATAAAATGTATCACCTTATATATACATATACATATATAAGATATATATATATATTTAGTACTAACTCAACAGTATATTTAATGTCTACGAGAAACTCTTCAAATATGTCCTAAATAAGGAAAACCTAAGTCATAGCACTATAGGTCAGTTTTCAGATAGGTCAGAGCAGGGCTGTTGACTTCTCCTCCTTTAGATGGCACTGACCACATCTAATATTAAATGAACATACACAGCAGCTTTTAACCACGCTTGAGATGCACTATATAAGCAAATTCCTATTTAAAACCTTGTGAAATTATGAGCAGTTTGAATGATAAATCAGAATACCACATAACAGTATTAAAAGAAGCGGAAGTGTGTGATTTGTTTTAAATGGGGCACAACCCCCACAACACAGGGTCTTTCACTGACCACGCAATAAAACTCCATCAGAAGGTCACCTGGAGATGTGTTCCCTCTGAAAATCAAGTACTGGACCTACCTTGAACTGTAAGTTCTGCTTGAGCCTCAATGGTGTCGTTTCCATTGTCCGCTATGCAGGTGTAGGTCCCACCATCCTGTTCCGTAACCTCGCTGATCTCCAGGCTGCCTCCCGCAAGCAGGAGAAACCTTCCAGAGCTGTGTAAAACATGACATGGGTGAGCTGACAGACACACTGACTTCAACAGTGCCACCAGAGAAGCACACACAAGTCCAAAACATCTATACAAGCTGAAGAAGTGTTTGCACACAGTATCTGTAGGTGCCATTTACACAGAGCCATGTTAGGGCAAGGGATTTTTAACTAGAGAATCAAATTCCACACCCTGGCTTCACATTTAAAATGAAGTTCAACTACATCAATTCCACAAGAGTAGTTCACCTTTTGGCACTTGCAGCTTCAGCTGTTCTCAATTAAACGTGATCGAAGGTGTTTAGAAAATAGCGAGTAAAACTTCAGGAAAATGAAATAACACAACCACATCATTAAGAAAACCCAGCATTCTGCAGATACAGCTGGAGTAACATGTTGCATGAAAGGCTGTAACGTGACAGGCTTATTATATCTGTACAACATCAGGAAAGACACAGTAATTCACAGTAATTCACAGTAATTGCATTTTGGTAAAAAGATAGCCACTTCACTAAGGTGCAATATTTCAGAGCAAGAAAAACATTTTCAACATACAAATTCATCAAGATGACAACGTTTCTGTACAGAATTTCCCCCCTCATAAAGACAAGGGGAAGCATTTATAACTCAGTCCTTAGACACTACCTGCTTTTTAATGCTTAATGTACTAGACACATGTGGCATCTTATGCTAAACATAGTACCCACAGCCAACAGCAATATCCTTCTCCTACTGCAACCATCATTCCCCTTTACATGACACAAAAGTTTCCAAGATCCTTTATCACTCCAAGTAGCAAAAAACAAAGAAACAAACAAATCAACCCAATTGCTTTCTCCATTTGAAATTTTACTACAATTCTGGTAGCAGGACCAATGTTTTCACCTGCTTTGAAAGGTAAATTGTGAGGACACAAAGACTTCTGACTCACCTACCTAATTACCACATTAGTACTGATTTATGATACTACTATAATTGTTGATCAATTTTCTGATTCAATACATTAAAAGCAAACAAAATGTTTATTGGAATTAAGGGAAGTCTTGAAAGCATCCTGAGACATGTCCTACCCAGGTACACCATAAGGAAAGGCATCCAGTTTTCATGATCTAGTAACAGGAGGACTACAAAGACTTGGTTTTGTAAGTAGTGTAGGGAATTTGAGCTTTAAAAGAAAGAATGCCTGAAGAAACAGTAGAGCAGCATGTGGACAGCACTGCAAATGGGTGCTAGCCAAGAGGAAAACAGCAAGAAGTTTGTCATTAAAATCTGTTTTGGAACTGCTTGACAGTGCTTCAAGGACTACATACACATTTTGTATATATTTTATTGTCAGTGCAGCCAAAAAAAAAAGCAGGAGCCTTCTATCATGAAATAGATGAAAAATTAATATGTAGAAAAAAATAGGAGCTTTTGTAGTAATAAATAGTGAATGATGATCCATCTCCTATTTCAAGCAAGAAAACTTGATACAAAGGAGACGCGAATAGGAGCTGCCAAAAGTACTTCATCTTTTTCCCCATCTTCCTCCAATTTCTTGTGTTCAAAAACTGTAGTGGCAGGACAAAGGGTGATGGGTTTAAACTTAAACAGGGTAAGCTCAGACTGGATACAAGGAAGTTCTTTACTGTGAGGTTGGTGAGACCCTGGCACAGGTTGCCCAGAGAAGCTGTGGCTGCCCCATCCCTGGTAGCGTTCAAGGCCAGGATGGACAGAGTCTTGAGTGACATGCTCTAGGGTGAGGTGTCCCTGCCAATGGCAGGAGATTGGAACTGGATGATCTTGAGGTCCTTTCCAAACCAAACCATTCTATGATTCTATTTACCTGTATCCTGCCTAGGTAAAATCATTAGTTTTAAACCACAGAAGTCTACTGAAGTTAGCATAAAGAAACCGAACCTAGACATCATGGATTACACCACCTCCAAGGCAAATCTGACCATCTAAGAAAGTTCAATGACCTTCTAAAAGGATATAAGAAAATTATGTCCTTCCTGATACTTGAATCTCTGTATTTCTACCATTTTCTGGATATTCCATCATTACCGATCTCCAAGCAACATATGCCTTATGATGCTCATCTTACCATCAGCAGCATCTGGAAAAGTGAAGCAACATTTGCATAGGGAGGCAGCAGACTACTGAGGCAGACTATTTATTAGCCAGCAATTAAGATGTTACTAAGACTATTAATAATTACTAGACATTGTTGTATTAGGCCATCGAAGTCAGTCATATAGGACCTCAGAAACTACAGGTAACATGGTAGCATTTATATGGCTTTGCCTTTTTGCCAAGAAACAAGGTTTTGAAGTTTTCAGCCATCTTGATTGTGTGCCATGCATTTCTCTATTTTCCTCAAGAAAACCTAGAGCTGAGCCCAGATTTTACCCATATGTGATGCAACACAAGTTCACCACTGTTAAAAACATGGAAGAAGGAAATTAACTTGTGAGACTCCTTGGTGATGCCTTCTGTACGCATAAAGCTATGAGCTTAAAGCAAAAGGGCTTCTGTAATAAAGTAAAAACATCTTAATTTTGTAAGGACAATGAAGCATTTCCACAGAAGAGTGAAGCAATCAGATTTCAGACACTGGAGACAAAGAATCAGCTTAATGTAAAAAGGATAACATAATTTAAAGTGTCATTAAAAACAACAAAGATTGATCATTCAAATGTCAGGGAACAGGAAAATCAAATTCAAATCTTTTATATGCATTCCATACAGCCCTCAGTTACACACTCGTATACAATTACTGGAGCTACTTTGGATACCCACTCACATGGGTTTTTTTGTGTTTCATTATCACAAAACATAGTGAGTCTTTATTAATTTACTGTATTCAAATAGCCAGTTATACCCTGAGGTTTTGGCTCCCCCCTTTCAAATTACTATTCCCCAAACATCTTATAATCTATTTGCAGTGTTGGTAAAGTACAGCAGATAAAATTAGACAGTAAATTACATTATTTTGTGGAATCTGCTACCAGAAAAATCTCCATAATTACTCTATGTTTAACCTTTACTGAGCTGAGCAAGTATAATTCACTTAATACAAATCACTCAGAGTGCCTGGCAAACAATAATCTGCAATCATTAAAACCATCACACATTTGTATGAAGTATTAATGAAAAACTCCTGCACTAGGAGTACCTATGTGATCATACATTTAAAGACTTCATTTGAATGCAAACAGCAAGAGCATAAAATGAATGGCAAACATGCAACCACAGCTTTGGGATCTCCTCACTTCAGAACATGATTAACCACACAAAGCTGTTAGTCTTCTGAAGGCATTTTTCAGTGGAAGATTTCACTGTACTGGATGGCTCAAAACCACCAAAGAGTTCCCTGTACTTGAACAGCCTTATTAGAACGGGATGCTGTTGTTCAGAGAGCTTTCAACTGTTAATTTTCGGATTCACCACCACATTTACTGCAGCTTTTTAAAGAGTTTGGGCATTCATTTGTAATTTCTTCGGTATCAATGTCCAAATATAAATCAAGATACACAATACGTGCTCTTTGGGCACACACACTGATCCACACACCGCAGAGGTTGCAAAGCAGAACTTCACCTTCCAAACATGTGAAACTCTGTGCCTGTCTTGCATGCTCTGAAACCCTATCTTGGCATCAAAGTTGCCAAAAAACTATTCAATTTGGGTATTGAATCTCCCTCATAATATCGGGTAATACTGACAACATGGTAGACCTTACTTTAGAAGGTTTTCTGTAAAGGACATGAGTTTTATTCAATCAGCTTTATACTTCAGTGACTTTCCTCGCTTCCTTCCATTTCTCTCCATATTTCCTACGTTCCTGGCAGAGGAATAAGTCACTGAGTTTATGGAAGAAGTCCAGCTGAACAAGCAGAATGCACATTTGTGTTGCTGACTCACACATATGACAGGGCAGGTGTCCACTGGCAGTGCTCTCCAAGAACTATGCGCAATACACCCTATACCTCAAGATCATACCCGCATGAATCCACTGAATATGAAGGCCGGCTTCATATTTTGAAGCTCTAGTTTGGAGCTATGAGCACGAGAAACATAAATCTCAACCTGAAGCAAGGTTTAGCCTTTCCCTTTCTTTTCAATGTAGTTTTGAGAAGACAATCATGTATCATCAAACTACTGCTTGACCAGCAAGCCAATTCAATGAAAAGCTTCCATCACAAGCCCAATGCTTTGCCCAATCACAGATTATGGGGTCCAATTTTCAACGTGGTGATTTCTTTTATCTCTGAAATTGTGAACACTGTAAGAAAGGCCTCTGAGGACCAGACCACAGCCAGACAGCAACGCCTATAGAACAGCGCACCGGCAGTGCAAACATACACAGAGCCTCCCTCCAAATTGTAACTTACTCTTCAGCTCCTGAGGACCAACACTTCCAAGACCTGGGTGGAAGCTGGGTATTTTGTCAGCATTGCTGGAGTTCTTGATGAGGACCCGGAAAGCCAGCAATCTAACTATCACTTCTATTGCTTTAAAATCTTTCAGTTAACAAGTTCTGGAAGGCTTCCTTGAAGCCTTTCAGACTTTCTAACAGTTTTATTACAATGGCAACTGTCAGCATTGCACTGAACTTCACCGGTTTCTCACTCTACGCTCCAAGCTTCCTTCTTTTTCACTCTAATTTGGAAACTATTTTATCACAGCAAGCTCATTTCACAATATATTGCATTACAGGCTGCTTCTCTGAAGAAGTGCCAAGACTGCCATCATTAAAGCTGACTCGTATTTATCCAGTCACAAATCTTAGTGCCGTCATCAACACATACTTCATTGAAATTAAACACCTCCCCTTTTTTTCAAGTCTCCTTTAATTTCAAAGCCCCATCACACATTCAAAATCATTTATTTTCCTATAAATGAAGGGTCCTATCCATATTTTGCTTGAAAGGAAAACATTTCATTTTGTATTAGATTAACTGCCACCACTTAAAAGGGAGTAAAAATCAGGCACAGCCCTGACCATGCTATCTGAGTTCTGCTTCCCAACCCTATCCACACACAGAGGAATGCATCTATATATATATATGTATATACATGTGTGTATGCCTACATACATGCATGGGAATGTCTGTAGACTATGTGCGTGTATAGACAAACCCCACGATTTGAGAGCTTTTCCCAGACAGAAGACACATTAAAACCTGTCTGGATGAAAAAGAACAATTTTCTCCTGGGCTAAAGAAAAGCTATGCAAGTAAGTAAAGCCATTTATAGCAAAAGGGGATTTTAATACAAATTAAATGTGATTTAATTTGTAATTAAATTAACAGACCATGCATAACAAGCTACAGTAGCTATTTTGCAACAGTCTACCTGGAGGCTTTACTCCAACAAAGAATCTTAATTTTTAGTTCCAGAGATTTTTCAGCTATTCTAGTCAAAAGAATATTACAACAGCTGCCGAGGTAAATGAAGTTAAAGAACTTTTTGCTGTCTGCTGTTTGAATCCTTCTCTGTTAAGCCACAGCCACGAGTAGCACACCTTGGAGTTTCGGTACAGTTTGTAACAAACTCTACTCACTCATCTTCAGCCAAGCCAGAAAGGTTCTGTAAGTAACAGCAAGTCAAAGGAAATACAATTTCCATTGTCCATACACCTTATTTTCCTTTTTGGCTGTATCTTTGTGCAGAACAAAACATTTATTTCAAATGGAAGAGGAGTATTTCTTTGTCATTTCAACTTTATCCTCCTTAGGGAACACACATCCAAAGGATGTGACAACCTGCAGATTCCAAGAGCATCCAGGCACCTGCAGCTTTCTGTTTGGGAAGAAGCTTTCTTTGGGCTTGGTAGAAGACACGCACAGCTCACTTGTTGTAGGAGTAAAGAAGCTGTTAGTAACATGATATGGGAAAAAACAGCAGCCTCATGGTTCCTGCTCCTGCCTTACCACACAGTGTCCATGGGATGATGATGGGACGATGCTCAAGCAAAAGCAGCGCCAAGCCAAGAGCTGATGTCAGTGCAGATGAAGTGGTCTGTGAGTGCCCACAGCCACAACCTGACACACAGGCCACAGCAATCAATCAACCAGCATCCATCCTTCTAACAGAGACATCACACCCCAAACTAACGCTAAATATCCTGACGAACATGGTCATACGTGGTTCAAATTGTGCACACAGAAAGAACAAATGTGTTGAATGTTAAGCCTCAGCTCTCCAAGAAAATTTCTCACTCTGAATTTTGAGCAGAAAAAATAGTATCTGTGAAAGCCCTCACAAGTTATCATGACAACCTGCACAGAAAAGTTGTGAGGGAATTAACAGCACTGTATTCAGAGCAGGATTTCAGTATCTGGGCACTAGATCAAAACCAAGAAGAAAACAGCTCTTCAGTAAGTGACTTGAACTGCCCTTGTGCACCGAATGTGACAGAGCCTAAGGAAGGATGGGGTGGGGGTGGGCAGCAAAAATTTATGAAGATGTGACATGACATCATTTTACAGCCAGCAGAAACAAATTAAGATCTTACCAGGAGCGTTTATTCTGACATTTCATCACATTTGATTGTGCAACTCTAATGAGCCTGTTCCATCCTCTGTACGTGAGTGATTTCTTATATTTACAAAAAAAGAAAGAACCTAAATCATGCGCCATCAGGCTGACACCAACACAATTCCTCCGTGCTATTGGAACTGTTAGTCATTACCCACAGAATCCTGCATTCTCCAGATAAAGACAGCTCAAATTAGGAGCTCCTGGATTTTGTTAATTTAAGAGTTGACCAGAGATATATTACTACCACTAGTACCGTAGACACTTGCACATACTTTAGCTGCTTTTTGAGTCAGCCGTGCCACAGCATAACTTTACCTCGTTGCTTCATGATTCACTTGTTTCCACATTAATCTCACAGCTGACTTTGAGGAACATTGAGAACATTCAAGTACCTGGAATTTCCATGTTCTAGTATGCTCATAAGATGGACAAAAATTTTCCTGACAAGATTTGTTCTGCTTTCTTGTATTTTCTACCACATTATTTTGAATGACTACGCCAGCAATAGTAATGTGTAATCGAGTAGTTTGCACTTAATGCATTCCTGAAAGCCCACAATGGGTTTTAATCATGCCTGAGATTTTAATATTCTGGTTTAATGAGAAATCATGAGATTCTGCTTTCAACACTTATCCTTAAATTCTTGTAGAACATTCAGACACACACTGAACGTTTTCACTGCAGAAAGCATAATGCAAGTGCAGGGCTTGACACATCATACATCAACATGAAGCCATTTCAGCTTTTCTGCAGCATCTTTATTCCCTTAAATGCTTCTTTTACTCCAGCAGCAATCTAAAAGCAATATATACTCTAAGAACCTTTGTGCTTTAAATAAGATTCCTTGGTTTCAGGTATCTGCAAAAAAGCCTACTATGAGATTGTTCCACAAGCCCCATGAACTACCTTACTTGTCCTAACACTCAGTCTAGGAGCGCTCCGGCATAAAAATACATATTAGCCATTACTCACCCTTCTGTGATAAGCTCTTCTTCATTTCTTGTCCACCTGATATATGGAACTGGAAATCCTACAGCAACACATGGGAAAACCGCACTTTGCCCAGTAAGCTTTGTCAGTGAAGAGGGCTGTTTCACAAACATCAAGTCCTGCGGCTCCTCCGGATCTGCAAATATGTTGTAGATGACAAAGTTGTTAGAGAGACAGAATCAGAAGATGCCCGTATTACTAAAACCAACCCCAAATGAAACATCTCATTTCCTTGCTGCAGCTTCCCAGGATTCAATCGCCATCGTACCCATGTAAACGGTTTCCAGTGAGAGACCTCCCCAGCCTCCCACAGGAACCGCTCCCTGCCATCGCCTCCAGACATGCAAACTCATTCACCACCATCAAGATTCTGACTCTGCAAACTCCCTAAACCTGGGATTTACATCAGCTAGTAGAGATTTATTAAAGAAAGGTACAGGCTTGGCTTTGTCCAGCCTGACTTTACCAGGCAGCTGCCAGAGAGGGTGCTTTTACGCAGTGGAAAATGAAATTACTGGAGCAGAGAGTCAACCCTGACTGCAGTAAAACTACGAGGTACCTTGCATGCTGAAGTAATACAAACGTTACACTAAAATACCAACCACGGTTTTCCACCCTTATAGAAATGAACCCTCTGAATTAGTTGTGGGTTTGCTTTGAATTGAGCTGGAATGGGTTTGGGTTTTTTTTCTCCCCCCCTTTAAGAACAATCACAAAGCATGTATTCACCCAAGCTTTTACCACAGGAAAAGGCCATTCTGACTGTGAGAATCGAAAACATACCCACCACTAACGACTGTTTAGCAATCTACTTGGAGCTAAACTACCACAAATAAATATGCAGAACAAAAGGCTATTTTTCTACTTTCCCCAAAGTACTCATGACTCTTCCAAATGTAACCTTAGGAAAAGGGTCTATAATGAATTTCAACAGCAACTGAAATCAAATTATCAAGAGACTCCCTAACACCTGGGCAGAAGATGCAGTTTGCACCTTTTGGGCCTGCCATAACTCCACCGTATGCTTTGTACCATGATCAGAGCAAATGCGTTCCTACACACCAACTATGAAATTCCTGCTGCATTAGTTATCCTACTTCTGTCTGCCAACTGCTCAACCCCCTATGTTTACACTGCATTCTCTGCTAGATTCTCAATACTCAAATGTTTGATGATAGGCAAGCTCCAAAAGCAGACAAGTCCTCAAATTCGTTTTGTCCACCTAAATGGGAACAAACTCCTCTGTACCTACACTACTTTCACTCTCTGAAGCACATTCTGTGTCTTACTGCACCCATCTCAGCCCATCTCACTTGGGAATTTCTGCAAGTTGTTGGTTTTGGTGTTCCTCAGCTCAAAGTGCTGTCAACAGGGGAGTGTTTACAGCACTAAGCTAAGGGCATGCATGCCCTCAAAGCTATCAATGAGGAGCTTGCCAGGGTAGTCAAGAGAACTACACGTGTGGGATCCTATTTCAGACTTGTCCTAAGCAGAGGGATCCAAACTTGGCACAATCCTGGATCACACCATCTGGCTCAGGCCCACACACAAGCTACCACAGTGGTTCTGCCCACATTCCCATTAGGAAGTAGTCTGCTCTCTCCAGAAATAAGACCATGCGCAAGCAGACGGGTAACGAAGCGAGAGCGACCCGGAGTAGCTCACGGAGCAAGCCAAGCTGCAGAACATGGATGTAACAGATTGCCAGCAAGCAATCACTGCACCCAGGAGAGGAGTGGGAGTGATTCACTGGAGACAGCACTCATTAATGCTCCAAGCTCCCAAAAAAGAGCCCAGGTCTCACATTAGTGGGAAATGCTTCAAAAATTAAGTGATGTTTTTCCTTGCATTACTCTATTTCACAGTACGTGCTACTAAGAGCAGAGCTCAGCAATGTACCCTCCTGCTCAGTGGCAGATAAAGGCAGACAGACTGCTCTATGGAAATGGGTATCAGAACAAGCACAACATTGTCCACGGATACAAATCCGTGTACTAGAAGACATGGTGGGTATATTGCAAAGCTTTAGAAGCAGAGCAGTGTGGTCACTGTCAAGCACACATCAAATAACGATTTAAAAAGGGAATAAACCCAATGAAGAACAGATTAATCCAAATCTTTCAAACACATCTCAGACCAAAGAGTCAATTATGGGGCCACTCAAGATTAAGAGAGTTTTCTGTTCAACAGTGTAATCCCACTTTCAAATACATGCCTGCCATGAGGGATGTCACAAAACTACAGTACTGACACTTTGCAACTCCTAACCAAGCAAGGAAACAGCATTATTTGAATGCCATTTGATACCAATAAATACAGTTCTACTGCATCACCTTCAGCAGAACATTACAAAAGCAAGTAAACTATATCTGGAGCCAAAAGAATTTGAAGGATCGACACAATATAGAAGTTTATCAGGAAATCTTCTATTCCCAAAAATGAGAAAAATCTTAAGTGTTCATTTGAGGGGCTGTAGAATCATGAAAGCAAATCAAACCAAAATAACTCACATAAGCACATTTCCCAAAAGTGCTATGCTTCAAAAGCTCTATCCTTAGTCTAAGAAAAGATGAGGCTTTCTTTTCAGAAAGGCTAAAGAACTTAATGAAACAACTTCCTACTTCAAGCATGATTCATGTCCAAAGGATAACAAACACCTCAATTCTAAAAGACAGCTGCAATTGTAAAATTGGGGTATTTTAAATAGAAGAGTGACAGTTATGAGAAAGGCCTACAGGAAACCTGCAGAGGGGCTTTGGACAAGGGCCTGTAGGGAGAGGCCAAGGGGAATGGCTTGAACCTGCCAGAACAGGGCAGACTGAGCTGAGCTCTTAGGCAGAAGCTCTTCCCTGGGAGGGTGCTGAGGCGCTGGCACAGGGTGCCCAGAGAAGC
>JBCJKH010046931.1:44630-56957 GCA_039877255.1 Loriculus beryllinus | reverse complement strand
ATCTAAAGGGCAATGGGCTGCCAGCACCCCAGGATCTGTAGGACAACTCAAGTGAGTCTCTTCCCGCATGTGTCTCCCTGCACATCCTAGTTCAAACACACCTCTGGCCCTTACTGGGCATGTACTGGCCATGCTGGGACAGCCAGAGGGCTGTGGTTACATCAACTCCAAATGGCCCCGGGGACAGGAGGGCAGCACATCCCACCCATGCCCAACTCACGCCATGATGCCGGAGAGGTGGAAGAGCTCAGCAGAGAGATAGGCCATGTAGCTGTACAGGAAGACGAAGAGGGGCTCGATGACTCGGATGTGGGAGGTGAAGCGGGACGTGAAGGCAGCGATCACCCCATAAATGACACCCACGAAGACCCCCCCCAGTGACACCACGAAGAAGCTGAGGAAGCCGAGGATGATGTCGATGATGGTCACCTGCTCGAAGTTGGCAAACTCCTCAAAGAGGTGGTAGAGGACCTGGGCAGGAGAAGGGAGACGAGGGTTCAAATGGTCCCGCTGGCAAGGGACAACCTCACCTGCATGGAGACCTGCATGGGAACACTGCACAGGGCCCATATATAGGCCCATAGGGCTCACAGGGACATGGTGCCATTGGAGAAGTGTTTGGGACAGGTCTGCTCCCCAGCACAGCTCCGACCACTGTCCCATGGGGGCTTCAGTCAAAGTCTGAACCAGGCAGAGCCTGTTCCCGTTTCCCAATGAGCAGGTCAGGACAGATCCAGGCTGGGGGACACTTGACAAAGTCAGCATCTGCCCTGTTCCGTCCAGAGGACAGCCCAAACCCTTCATGCAGCTTTAGGGCATCCTAAGGGATGGCAGTGCTAGCAAGCAGCGAGAGGCCCAAGTGCCAGCTCCTGACTACCAAGGCTGGGTCCTGGTACATGGGTAGGGACAGACGTGAGAGCAGAAGGCAAAAGCATTCCCTAGGGATGGGAGCAGGGACACAGACGCTGCAGGCAGCCCCTCTGGTGGAAGGGGGGGAGAATTGTCTGGGAAAAGCCCTGTGGTGGGACAGCGTGTTCCTCGTCAGCAGGAGCCAGCTCTGGAATGGACAGCTGGGATATGGGAGAAGAGCCAGGAAAAAGCCGTGGGCTAAAAGTGAATGCAGAGGTCAGCTCTGCAGGAGGAGAACGGCCAAGCCAGCACCTGCACGCAGACGTCCTTTGGAAGTTGCCTGGACCCCAAACCTTCCAAAGGTCCGTGCAAAGCTGCTGCTCCAAGGCTGGGGCTGTGGGTGCCCTGGGTGGGATCCAGCCTGGGCTCCCCCCTTGCCATGGCTGGGCCACATCCTACCCTCCCACCTCCTTGGTGCTGCAACCGGAGGACAGCGAGGAAGACCACGCGAGGAAGGAAACAGGAAGGAGCAGCAGCTCTGTGGCAGTGCTGCCCGAACCAGCACCAGCCCAAGCTCCTGCTCACTTCCCCAGGCACCAGCATGTCAGCAGGAGGCAATTCCAAGCAGGAGAACAGATTCCCAGGAGAGCAAGGCACCAGGAGCAGCCCTGCTCTGTGCTGGCTGAGCACGTGCTCCTGGTCAACCCAAACCACCGAGTGAAATGCCTCACCTCAACCAACCTCTGCAGTGCTTCAAGCCACTATATTTAGCTTTGCATCTGCAGAGGGTTAGGAGCAAGACGAGCTGCTGCAGTTCAGTTGGCAGCAGGCACCTGGAGGCTGGGAATGACCCAGTCTATGGCTCTGCCTACAGGGATTGACTGAGAGCTGCCAACCCCGGTGCCAGCACCCAGAGAGTCTCCACCAAAGCAAAGCCCATCCCCTTGGCCGATGGCCCTCATCCACTCACCACCGTGACAGCATCATTGAGCAGGGACTCCCCAAAGACCAGGATATGGAGCAGCTCGTTGATGTGGATCTCCTCAAAGACAGCAAGCACGGCCACCGGGTCCACAGCCGAGATGATGCTGCCGAAAAGCAGGTTGGCCAAGAGGCCAATGTGGTTGAGGCCAGGGCCACCGAGCTGGCACACGGCATACATCAAGCCACCCAAGAAGAAGGCATTCCAGAGCGTCCCCACCACGGCGAAGATGAGGATGGTGCCCAGGTTCTCGGTGAATTGGCGCAAGGGGAGGAAATAGCCGGCATCCAAGATGATGGGTGGCAGGAGGAAGAGAAAGAAGATGTCTGACTTGAGGATGGGGGGCTTTTCACCCACCCCTTTGATGAGGCCCCCGACCAAAAGGCCCACCACGATGAGCAGGCAGCTCTCAGGAACAATGCTGGACACTGAAGGGATCACATGGAAGCCTGGAGAGGAGGAGAGAGCAAGACACATCACATGAATGGAGCATGCTCCCTGTGGTAGCACACCCCTGCAAGAGTCAGGGACCAGTCCCAGCCCTCCCTGTGCTCTTCAGGATCCTTTGTGCGCCTCAGTTTCCTCTTCCAACCCCCTTCTTCCTCATGCTGTAAAGCAGAAACTGCAGCTTCACCAGACCCACATCCTCTGGCGTTGCTTGATCTCAGGCCAGAAAGTGAGACCCGGTACCAGAGTTTACCAGGCAGCAGCCACCCTGTGGCACCCATGCCCGGTGCCCCCCAGACTCCGCTGGCAGCCGTGTGCAGCACAGGCAGTTCTCACAGCACAAGCTGTCGCTGGCTCCAGCTCTTCCCGTTCACAGCTCCTCATCCCCAGCACACGTGGGCTCTGGCATTTCCCTCCTGTCAGACAGCAGCCTGCCCACCAGCGCTGCTGCACCCGGCGTGCCAGGCTGGCAGGAGGCAGCCGTGCCCATCCCCACGTGTCCCTGGTGCAGGGGGTGGAGGGGAGATGGTGCTCGGTGGGGTTGAGGATGCAGTTGGGAGCTGCTTCTGCAGTGTCAGGAGGTTTTAGGTGGCCCCTTGCTGCTCCCAGGCGTGGAGAAGGGACAGGACACACCAGGACTGCTCCTCGGGGTGGAGGGTGAAACTCATTTCCCCCTTTGTGAATCACAGCGCAACCCCAAACGCAGGTCTCTGAGCCAGCCATGACCCATTGGGACAACATCCATCCACCGAGCAACCCCTCTGCAAGGTGGGCAGAGGGGCCCTGCAGGGCTGGGCGGGCTGCGTGATGACAACCACGAAGCAGCACTTCAGCCAACGCACCAGTGCCCACAGAAGGATTCTGGGTTCCCTGGATCCGCTCCCAGCCTTTATAATGATTATTCTGAAGGCAGGCACATTTGCTCCCTGGCAAGGGAAGCAGTTTAAAATAAGGAACCCTGCTTTGGCATCCCATGTTCCTCTGTTCCTTCCGGCCCGTGCCATCTGCGCATGGATTCACTACGGATTTAACCCCCGCTCCCTAATGAGCCACCATCCTGCTGCTGGTATGGAGCTGCTCAGCACCAATCTCCCAGCAAACTGCTCTTCAGGTGGCCTTCAGGTTTGGGCATGAGAGGAAGCCCATGGGAGATGGGAAGCATTCAAGCTCTCTCCCAGTGCTCTTCCAATGTCCAGCCACCAGCATTCAGGGATCTCCTGGGCTGGAAATGATTCCCGACCGTTCCTGTCTTTGACCCCTCAGCAGCTCACATAAGCGCTGAGCACCCCAGAGCAGCCCTGGCAGGGAGCTCCCTATGGGAAGGGAGTGATAATCCCTGTTCCAAGCACAGCTCATGCAAACACCAGGAACAAATGTCCCCTTCCAGCACCCTGGGGCAATAACCCATCCCAGCACACACCAGCCCTAGGCCACAGTAAGATTGAGTCACACAAGCAGGGAGAAGCCCACAAATCAGTTCTTGCTTGCTAAGTATGTTCAGTCGTGACTAGAACACAAACAGTGCCAATGAAGCAGCTCTCACTCCTTCCCCACAGGCCCCAGGATCCGTTGGAACATTTGTGTGCTGATGTGAATTCAGTGGCTTAGAACCTTCTTGGAGAGCCCTAAAAATACACTCACACGGGCTGCATTTTAATTATGCCTTTGGTTTAGTTGAATCTCCTCCATGTTTTGCTCCTTGCTTGCTCTGCTCAGTATTTTTAGAGCACTCGGAAGCTGATCGGTACCAAGCTGTTGCTGGGATCCTGCTGGGATCCTGCTCCGGGTGCTGGGCCAACATCCTGCTTTGGGGTGGGGGAGCTGGATCAGGACTGCAGGGGGGTCTCATGACAGCCGAGTAGGTAACAGCTTTGCTAATAATACTAAGCCATAACAACCCCCAGGCTCCTGTTCCAGCTGCTTTGGTTAAAGGTTAAATCTCATGGGGGCCCTGCTGCAAACTGGGAGAAGCACCCACTGAGCTTTGGCTGCTTTCTCATGGCAGAGAGGTCCCATGAGGCCCCATTTCCATGAGGGCCCCCCAGAACCCCCAGAGCACCAGCACAGGAACCCAAGTTTCTTCCTCTGGAAAACAAACTCCATGGAAGCAGTTCCCCACCAACAGCATGACACAGCTCCCAGACTATTAAAAGCAAGACCAGTTGAGCAAACACCAGCGCCGAGAGCTTGAGCAAACAAGGAAAGGGGAACTCAGAAGTGAAGAGTTCCTATTACGATGGCTCCTTGTCCTCATCATGCATGTGCCCAACACGGGGATCACTCTCTGCTGGTGCTCTGCTCATCCTCAGCTAGGGCAGAAAGGTTCCCTACCAAAGGGGGAGCCAGGCTGCTGTTCCCAAGGCGGATGCTGTGCCATGTAAACATTCACTCCCAAGCAAACAGCCTGGGAAAGCCTCTGACCTACGTGTGGTTTTCTCCTTCCTCAGCTGTATGTGGGTTACTGCAGTCCCAGAGCATGGCTCAGATGCAGCGCCTGGCTTTTACATAAGCTCCATGCAGCAGCAGCAGCTGCTCCTTTGCTGCCTCATGACTCCAAACCCATCATATCTGATCTGCTTTCATCCTCAGCCTGGGCAGGAAAGAGAATGAAGGGATATGGAGGTAAGAGAGACAGAGGGAAGTGTGCTGGGCACCCAGCCCCTGCATCCCCACCCTGCTGTCAGGAAGAGCTGGGTCCCACACAAGCATTTGCCTGCAGTGATGTTCCTGCAGTGGCCTCATGCCCTGAAGGCCAGAAGAGGAAGATTTCCAGCTCTCAACCCTACAGCAGCTCTCAAGGTGCTGGGAACCCACTGCACACGGAGC
Organism: Loriculus beryllinus; assembly: GCA_039877255.1. Taxonomy (NCBI): domain Eukaryota; kingdom Metazoa; phylum Chordata; class Aves; order Psittaciformes; family Psittacidae; genus Loriculus; species Loriculus beryllinus. The sequence goes on along the minus strand of JBCJKH010046931.1, from coordinate 51,853 downwards.
AGGGAGCATCGCCCTTTGCTCAGCCTCATCCCACAACAGAAAGCCCCAAGGCCAACAAGCACCGTGTCCTACAGCATCTGCAAGGTCTCTGCTCTCTCCACCCCACAGCACTTCCCCATCCCAGCCATGCAGAACTTCTCCCCTGCATCACACTGGCTGCTGCAATACAGCTCCATATGGCACGAGACCCAGGGCCAGGCTTAGTCAGAGCCCTGGCAATGCTCCATTGGTTTTAAAGACCTCTCCCAAAGCAGCACAGAAAGAACAGTTTAATCAAACACGACCAAAGGAAGGAGGCACAGCCTTCACACACTGCCCTGCTCAAGGCCAGGTCATGGGGAGCTTCTCCTCAAGGCTGGAGCTGGAACTGTGAGAGCCCCTGCAATGCCCATGGCCCTGAGAAACGCTGCTGCCCAGAGGGGATAACTTGCTGCTGCTGGAGGCAGCCTGAGCCATGAGACAGTGGCCCAGCCTTGGGGACTACAGGGTCCTCCCATGGCCAGTGCCCACCATTTGGATCAGCATCACATACTCCTTAGAGCTGCAGGTTGAATTTAGCTGGGATTAACGTCCCCTCCTGTCACAGGAGGAAAAGGAATGTGACGGAGTAGGGATGAAAACCCACCCAGTGTTTGAGTTGGAGCTGGGTGAAGAGGGGGAGGAAGGAGGGAAGAAGCATGTGGCATGGCTGGAGAGACTCAGCACATTCACAGTTAAGTGGATTAGAGCTGCTCCAGCCCTGGAAGCCCTCCAGGTGATGGCAGCCCCAGGCACCCACGGGTGCCTGTCTGGGCTGCAGGGTGGGAGTGAGCAACCACGTGGCTTAGGTACAGAGAGTGCTGCGGTGCTGGAAAAGCCCTGGGAGAACACACGGAGTCCAGGAATGGGGAGCAGGCATGCTCAGACGGCTGTCCTTCTGAAGGACACTGCAGAGAGCAGGGCTGGAGGAGGCACACGTGGCTCAGCAGCACCAGGGCCCCTCCAAAGGCCACTTTAACCCTACAGGACACCAGGCTGTCAGGGTCCGGGGGCTGTACAGAGATGCTCTGTGCCATCAGCAAAGCCGTCACCCCCTTGGTGAGGGATGCAGGTGGGCACGGACACCTTCCATGCTCCCATGGGACACAGGGACCATGGGGAGCCCCGACACAGCAGTGCTTTGGTGGACGAGCCCCAGAGTCACTGAGCTGCCACCAGCCATGGGGACGAGTCATCTGCAAAGCATTCCCCTGCTCCATCCCTTCCTCTTCCTCCAGTGAGAAGGGCTGGGAATGGGCTCTGGGGTCTGCAGAGCACAAAGACCACCACGGCCTGACTTTCATGTTTTGGGGGAGTCGAGGATGTGGGGCTAAGCCCCTGGCAGGGGGCTGGGAGTGTGTCTCAGCCCTGCTGTGCAGCCTCTCTTGTAAAATGGAGCTGGATCCATTGACCTGCCCACAAAGACAGGGGGCAAGGAGCCTGGGGAAGTGTGCGCCCAGCACCAGCACAGATGTAATGGGCACATCTCGAGGGAAGGGGAGGAACTGAACAGCTGGTGATTTACACCTAAAAATAGAGCCAGGCCAGGCTCCTATCACCCTGCAAGGGGAGGTGGGAAACCCAGGATACTTAAATTACATCCATCGCATCTCACAAGCTTCACCGCCACCTCCTGCCACCGACCACCAAGGCAGCCACGTGTCAGGCCCTGCAGCAGCTTCGGCTTTGCCAAGCCCTCTTCAGCTTCACCATGGAGCAAGTCCCAGTCTCCCAAGTGCCCTCCTGCACCTCTCTTTGGGCTGGTGTCAGCAACGCGGCTTGGTTGGGGCAGCCTCTTAGAGACACATCAGATGGCATCAATGTCCAGGAGGGAATAACTTTGATTTTCCACCTCAAAAGTAACATTTCCTGCTTAGAAGTTGACTTGTTTTGTTGTTCGGTTCAAAGACAGGTACAGAACAAGCTCCTACGCACAACCATTTCCTCCAGAGCAACCCAAATGCTTCATTCAAGCCTCATTATTTTCTTGTCACTAATTACAAAGCAAAGCCAAGGAGCAGGAAGGGAATTAATTACAACTGCTTTTTGTGACTCACCGAGTTAATGTAGATACCACACAGGGGCCATGCAGCCAGCACCCACCCAGACCTCACTGCAAAGCAAGCACAGGGAGAGAAAGGAAAAGCAAGCCATCCAGCCCTAATTTGGGGGATCTCTCTTCTGCACCCCAGCCTCCCATGAACAGAGATGTAGACAGAGACGGAGATGAAGCCACAGGGTCTGTGCCCCCTAATGCAAAGTACACAGCACAGCCTGGCTCAGCGGGTGCCCAACCGGACCTCAGTGCCAAGCTGGATACTGCAGTCAATAGCCATTAACACTCATTGCTAAAGGTACAGCTTTGTTTTCCTTGGTGCACCATGCCCCTTTGCTCAAACAGTGGGTCCCACCTCACAGGTACTGAATTAGCCCGTTTTCCCTCTCCTCCCACCATTCTGCAAACAAACCAGAAGCAAAGGGAAGGAGCTCCCTGCGATAGGAGACCCAGAGCCGCCTGGTACAGCCTCCCACTCCTCAATCTCACCCACTTAACCCCGATGCCTGTGGCGAGGCAACGTGCATGGGAAAGTGCCCTGCCTGCACCCTGCCTGCTTTCCAGAGGAGAACAACACTGATAGCACGGGGCCAACCCGCGAGGGGGTCAAAACCCAACAGCTACAGAACAAGGAGCAGACACTGTCAGGTATGAGCATGCAGCTGAGCCCCTCAGCCACAGCACTGATAGCGTGCACTGGCTTGACCCTGCAGACCTGACAAGCACTCCTGCAAGCCAGCTTGGCCACGTTAGCAAAAGCAGGCATCCTGCTGGGCAGCACCATAAGGGAAGAACCCTCCATCCCAGGTAAAGGGCAGACAGCATCCCTGCATCCCTACCCTGTATCCCTGCCAGGAGCTGGCAGGGTTTGCAGCAGGGCTGCGATGTCTGATCCCTTCCCAGTTGCACCATCCTCCTGCAGCAGCTTTTTGCAGCCTATTCCCACTGGCAGGCCCTGAATAAACCCTCTGATGGAAGGGGAGACAAATCCAGACACCCCCAAGGCAGCTGGATAGAGCAGGCAGGCACTTGCCTTTCCCACTGTCCCCTAGGGACCCTCGGGGAGCAAAGCCCATGCCCCAGGATAGGATGAGCAGAGAATAAGCTGCAGCCAGAGCCTTCCTCCTCAGGGGGATGCTAAAGGCTCCCTGTGCACACAGGGCATCTCTGCAAGGTCCAGGGCTAAGGAAGGAACAGCTCAGAGCTGGTCTGGGGTGCAAGGCCCTCCTGTTCCATGCCTGGAACCTTTCAGAGAGGGGGTGAGCAAGGGGGCAGAGCGATGTAAAGCAGGGAAAAGACTCTTCTGGTAACTCAGTGCTTGCAGCAGCATCACGTAGGAAAGTGCCTCTCATCCTCACCGCTGTGCCAGAACCTTGCCTTCCCCTGGGAGCACCTCTCTGCATCCTATGGGCTGCCAGCTCTACCAAGAGCAGTCATTGCCTGGCCCCAGAGGGATGCAGGGGTGTCAAACATGACACCCCGTCACTGCAGCCCCCTCCCAGGCATGAGCAATGTCACCCAGTGATGGGGATGGCACTATCTGGAAATCACGGGGTTGCTCCTTTCTGGTAGGGCTGGATGTGGAAATGTAGAAAGGTCTCAGAAGGAGGAGCAGCCTGGGGAACACAACCAAAGGCATTGCTGCACGCTGCAGCAGATGGAATGACGAGCTGCATGCAGATGAGCCCAGCTCTGACACCCCCCAGGAGCCAAACACTCCCCTTACAGATGGAAAACCCATTTGCTCTGCCCAGAGCCCTGCTGGAAGGTGGCAGGGAAGGAGGCTGCTGCGTTTCAGGGGCTGGGGGCCCTGGGTGGCAGTGCTGCATAGCGGGAGGAGGATGCAACAGGACAGCTCTGAATCATCCGCAGGCACCCTGGCCATCAGCCTGCCAGGATGGGCGGCCCCCTGCAGAGAGCTGCACTTACAAACAGGCTGTTTACACAGAGCCACAGAACTTCAGTGATAACAAGGAGAGAGCCCTTCTTGGGGCCCAGGGCAGGCACAGCACCAGCTCAACCCCCAGCACAAAGCTGGTTGCCCACTCAGCTGCTCCCCTATGCGAAGGGGCTGTGTCCCTTTCTTCTCCCAGGCACCCAGCATGGCACAGCTCAGGCTGGGCTGAGAGAGCTCAGCCTCCCAGGAAAAAGCACCTGTATGCTCCCATAACACACTGTGGTGCCAACCCATGGACAGAGGTGTAGCAGGAACACTTGAATACTCTCATTCCAAGAGCAGGCAGAGGCAATGCAGCAAAGCACACACCCTCATTTTACCTCCAAAGCACTCACAAGAAATTAACAGATCAATTGGGAGTCTTTTACAGAGCTGGTATTAATTTCCTCTCAGCTGTAAAAGGAAATGAGAGACAAAAGACATTAAATGGATTTGCCCAAGTCCCCAAGTGAGCAGTGCGAGAGCTGGCGTGAGAACCCAGCAGCTCCCCCTTTCTAGCCCTGTGATTTAGATAATGCTTCTCCTTCAAACCAGAAGAAAAGCCAAGGACACGCTGCAAGAGAAGGAGATGTTGAGAAAGACCTATTAAAGACTGCGAAACACAGTTTTATCCAACAGCTACACCATATCAAGTAAGGAGGAACGGGAGCCAACTGGAGATGCTGCTGTAACAAGCACTGGTGGCTTGGGAGGCTTCAAGGTTTGGTCTCATCACATTGTGAAGAAACCCCTTGCAGATCCATCTGTGCTGAGCACAGCAGCTCCCCTCCACCCTCCACCTCTCTCCAGCTCCATAATGAGATGCTACAAACCCCAATATTCTCCTCTGGAGGAGCAATGAGAAACCTGTCAAGGGTTTGGAGCTACGTGGCCATTAACAACCTGCAGTGATTCCGGTAACCCCACTCCCTGCTGACTGCATTCCTCTAACGGGCACGGTAGAAGGCTGCTCCCAAGCCACAGGCTGAGATTAGCAAACCTGTTGGAAGCCCTCAGGCATGCTGCACACGCAGGTTTTCTAAGGCGGGACCATATGGATCCTTACCAGCCTTTGGCAGTCACACAGCAGGAACTGGGCACACAGGTATGGAGGCGAACAAGGACAAACTGTCATGCAAATGTCCTGCTGCTGGGGCTCCAAGGCTCATTTTAACCTTTTTTTCCACCATCTCCCATCCAGAGCTAAGCCAGCAAGCCTGGGTTCTTCCTGCCATAGCTCATTTACCCCAGAAAACCCAGTTCTCTATGACGCAACAGCATCCTCATCCTGTTTTCTACCCTTCAGAAGTATCAGAACAGCGACAACTTGAGCATTTGGAGCTAATAAAAGAGTGTCTGGAAACACTGCTCCAGCTCGAGGGAAAGGGGCCAGGAGCTAAACACAGCTCTTCCCAGGCTGCTTCATTTGGATGCCATGAATAGCTGGGCTAGGAGGGGTCAGTGCAACACATCTGCCTCAAGCTGAGGGTCTCCTAGAACAGGATCCTCCCAGTTACTTTCTGCATGATGCAAAGCAAGACTGAAGACTGTTTAATTGAATATTGAACTGCTCTGGAGCAGAAATGACTCCAGGCCTTGTGAAGAGATGGTCCCTGCTCACCCACAGTAAGGCTCTATTGTTCCCCCAGCTCCCTGACCTCAAGCACATGGCACAGCACACACGGTTCCTGGCCCTTGAAGCCTTGGGAAGAGTTAAAGCTGAGCCAGCCCAAGATGAGCAGAGTCAAGCTCCCCGGGCAGAGCAGTGCTAATCGCCCTTCCCAGGAAGGGCAGATTTCCTGCCGGGAACAGGGGCAGGAAGGACAAACAAAAGCTTTTCAGGAAACAACCTGTTGCTCCCCCCTCCACCAGGAGGGAGGAGGTAATTGCAATTAGCACTGATTACTACCGGGCTTTGCAAACCCAGACAAAGCAACACCGCTCGCAGCACACGCCAGCACCCGCTTGAGAGCCAGCAGGAGCACCCAGTCACCTTCTCTTCCCCAGCTCATGGCAGGAGCTGTCAGCATGCAGAGATCCCACCGCCTGAGGCACCCTGGTGAGACCAGGAGCTGGAGAAGCATCTCCATCAGATGCCATCCCCTCTCCATTGGGATGCACGCAGTGCTGTTTCACACCCAGCCAGGCGAACAGAAGTGCTCCTGGGAGCAGATGGTCTCCCCTCTTGGCAGCACTTCACAAAGAGAAGAGCCTGCACCTTGCAAAATGCACTCCGCAGGGACCAAAGCTGCAGTGGGAAAAGTGCTCCCAAGGGAAACTGAGGCACTAGCAGGGCTAGATACACCAGCTCTTCTCTTTAAAGGCATGTCTAAGTCTGAACCTGTGGCATTTGTACTCCAGCAGCAGGATGAGAAGCTGCCTTCTCTCCATACCCATCAGTAAGAATTAGCGTGTCGCGACTCCAAACTGCAGCGTAATTCCAGGCACTGGGAAAGGGAGTCTGCTTCTGCAGATTTGCATCTTGCAGCCTTGCTAAAGAGAGGGGAATGACTTCCCTGCCAGCACTCACTAGCAAGTGAATTTAAAAGCTGTCCCTCAAGGTTGATGTGTTGTGACTTTCTGGAGACAAACAGCATCGATGCTCCAACATTTATGAGTCACTCCTGGGCAACCCAAGGAAATGCATTTGTTGTCTAGCCATTACAAGAAATACTTTGCATTCTCCAATCTTCCACTGAAAATATCACCCTAGCTTCAAACAAACCTTTGGGCAGTTGTGCCCCTTTCAAATCCATCACCAAAAGGCATCATAGCACCAGATTTATTCTCACTACTCCCCTCCAAGCACTGATCAATCTTTGATCACACCTTTTGTGCCAAACACACAGCAACGTGTGCGTGCACGCCCGCCTGCAGAGCTTTGCATTTCAGGTCTTCCTTCCTAAGCACAAACACGTGTTCTGCCCCAGAAAAGAGCAGGAGAACAAAGCATGCAAAGATAGGCATCCCTCCATTAACACACAACTGGAGGCCGTTGGGAAATTAGAGAGAAAAGCAAAACATCAAGTGCCATGTAGAAGAGATGGCAAACGCAGAGCTAGCTTCTATCTCATAGAGTCATATAATCCCAGCCTGGTTTGGGTTGGGAGGGACCTTAAAGCTCCTCCAGCTCCAGCCCCTGCCACGGGCAGGGACCCCTTCCACTGGAGCAGCTTGCTCCAACCCCTGTGTCCAACCTGGCCTTGAGCACTG
>JBCJKH010046931.1:11759-28391 GCA_039877255.1 Loriculus beryllinus | reverse complement strand
GAAGCTGTGGCTGCCCCATCCCTGGCAGTGTTCAAGGCCAGGTTGGACACAGGGGCTTGGAGCAAGCTGCTCCAGTAAAGGTGCCCCTGCCCATGGCAGGGGTTGGAACTGGATGAGCTTTAAGGTCCCTTCAACCAAAACCACTCTGGGATTCTATATGCTTGTTTCATAGTAGTATCTCTATGTGTATTAACTCAACAACTAAGTAACTGTCATATTCATGGTGTGTGTGAGTCTGGGATTGGGACCACTTGTAGCTAATGGACAATGTCTGATGTGGAAGGAGACAATTTGGGACTTTTTGTCTGTGTTTCCATGATCATTTCAGGTTGCCAAAGCCTTTGCAGCAGTGGAATACCTGTAGAGCAACAAAAGCCTCCAGCTCTGTGAAGGCAAGAAAGGCTCTTAGAGTCTTCTCAGACAAGCATATACAGCACAGCCTTGGATGCTGGTATTGGCATCTTTAAAGTCAGTTTTGGTTTAAACTCTGGGTTATTCCACTTTGTCAAGCACAGGGTTGTTTTTGTGGATGATCCTCTTGATCTATGTCTTTTAAGAAATAAAGTTAAGATGTGTTGATGAGCTGTTCAGAACACCTCTGAGTTACTGACAATGACCTGTCCAGAGAGCTGGTAAGCTCCACAACACATCTATAACCCTAAAACCATTCACATGTGCTTTGCTGCACTCCCCTGGCCAGCTATGGCAGAGGAGACTTGGTTGACAAGCAAGAGAATTTGAGTCTTTCTTCAGGAGTGGAAGGGTTTGAGGGGGTTGAATGTTTGAGGTCTCTTTGGGGTCTAAAGAGCAAAAGAAACCTGAACTACTTGTACAGAGGAAGACAAGCAGGCCCTGGCAGGGAAGAAGTCAACTGGATGCTGCCTGGAGAGGGGGACTGCAGATGGTGGTTGGGAGTGTTGTAGGAAAGCTCTAAGAAGAGCGAGACACTGAGATCTGCTGGAATATTGTCTGTCGTGTCTCTTGACAGTGCACTTTGTATTAATGGATCATTCACTTCTCTGGGAAAAGTTGATTAAGTGTCACTAGTCACTGGTCACAGGCAGCGAGGTTGGGTGGCTTGTGTGTTTAGTAGTGCTACAACGAGGAGGGGAGCCTTGGGATATCAACTTAGAGGTAAGAAGTTCTTAGAGTCCCTGGCCTGAGGGCTGAACTGTTGAAGTGTCACAGTGATGGAGGGTCTCTCTGCCCTGTTGTAGCTATAGATGGAGAGAGCATCTCTGTATACTGGAGGGTCTGGTAAGGAGGGCAGTCTGTGGGTATCCAGCCCAGGAGAAGGGCAGGTAGAGGCTTGTTAGCTGGGAAGGATGTCTGGATTCATACTGTCCTGGTTTAAGCCCAGCCAGTAACTCAGAACCATGCAGCCACTCGCTCACTCTACCCCTTCTTCCTTCCCCTGCTCCCAGAGGGATGGGGAGGAGAATGGAAAGAATGTAACTGCCTTGGGTTGAGAAAAGAACAGTTCAGTAACTAAGGTATAACACACGTCACTGCTGCTGCCACCAATAATAATAATGATAAGGGAAATAACCAGGGAAGAGAATACAACCGCTCACCACCTGCCGACCAATACCCAGCCCAACCCAAGCAGTGATCTAACCCTTCTGGGTAACTGTCCCCAGTTTATATAGTGGGCATGATGTGCTGTGGTATGGAATGCCTCTTTGGTCAGTTTGGGTCAGGTGTCCTGTCCCTGCTTCCTCCCGGCTTCCCCTTCTCCCTGGCAGAGCATGAGACTCACAAAGTCCTTGGTCAGAGTAAACATCACTGAGCAACAACTGAAACCATCGGTGTTATCAGCGCTGTTCCCAGCTGAAAGTCAAACCCACAGCGCTGCACCAGCTACTAAGGAGGAGAAAAATGTCTGCTACTGCTGAACCCAGGACACATCCCTGCATGCTTGGTCTATCCAAACCTGAAGCTGCTTTTTGAATTAGCAGTTCTCTGTCTTGGAGAACTTGGCAAAGAAGTGTTCCTGGAAAGCACATCCTCATGGATGTCTCCAGCAGTGGAACTTATCCAGCCCAACTGGCATGTGTATGTAGATCTAGCCTTGGACACAAGCAGCAAGGAGTCTCCCCTGGTTTCCTGTGCTTACCTCTGTGCTGCAGAGTCCAGAGGATTTACCTGCCCTTGTGCTGAGGTGCCTTGCTGCTTCCTCTCCCTCCCATGCTTATGAGCTCTTCAGAAGGCAGTTGGTGAGGTCTGCTTATAGACTCCATCTCCATAAAGAAGCAGAAGAATACCTATGGAAAACCAGAGGCCAAGTATCAAAATCTGACCACTTCATCATCTTACTACGAGAGTTAGGATGTTAGAGTTAGGGTGTTAGAGTTTATCATGAAATACTGATGATCAAACACAGTCATGGTGCTGCCTTGTGCTGTTAACCCTGGGAGGGAAGTAACTCTTGCTTAACATGAGTGCTTAAAACATTAGGTGTCCTCCTGTTGTCTTTCCTGGAGCTACTTCTGGAGTAAAAGGAATATGGATTAAATACACTTGTGATGAATTAATACGCAGGGAGTAGCTCAGTTTCAGGCTGACCAGTGGATTCTGGGGGAGTGTGCCTTCTGTCTGTGTTACACTGGATACCCTGAAAGTCCTGCTTGGGAGCCCACTGCAAGAAACCTGGCTTTCCTGTTTGTTTGGATGGTGGTTCTTGCTACCTATAGGTCTAACAAGGCTTCTATGTTCATGGAGAAGCCAGCTGTGTTAGGAAAGCAATTGAAACTTCCACCTGGAACAAACTCTGCTGTCGGGAAGAATGGGTTTCTGGTACTTTCTACCCATGGGGAGATGCCTGTGTATGCACACTACCAGGTTTTGGGAAGCAAATGAAAGCTGAAGCCCAGGATTTTGGAGCTCCTGGGGTGCAGGAACCTCATGGTTTTGCTGTGCACAGCAAGTCTACCTCATTCTATGGGCTTTAAATTATTTAGCTTAGTGCATTAAATACGGAATTCCATTATGATGATGGCAAACGCTCATTCCTCCTGGATATACAACTTTCAATAATCACCCCTTTCCTGGTGCTAATGTGATTGGGTGTCCAGGTGATGGTGGCACTTGATGGGTGGCTGATTCCAAAGACACACTTAATGTCCTTTCTGGGGGGGGGTTGGTTTTTGGCTGATAATCAAACGTAGTAAATGAGGAGAGGTGGCCACAAATATCGATGCCTTCTTTATTCATGGTGTAAGAAGGGGTGAGGCGCTGGCACAGGTTGGACACAGGGGCTTGGAGCAAGCTGCTCTAGTGGAAGGTGTCCCTGCTGATGGCAGGGGGTTAGAGCTGGATGAGCTTTAAGGTCCCTTCCAACCCAAACCAGGCTGGGATTCTGTGAGTGGACACGGAATGGTTGGAGGCAAGCTGTGAACCAGATGCTGCCCTGGACTGGCAGGGTCTTTGGCACAGAAATATGGCTTCTCTAGGCTGGATAATCCTGGAGTTCTGCCTGCTGAGAATTCCTCTGCTAACTCAGGATGTTCTTCAGTCTTGCATTGCACCTTCTCATTCTTGAGTTTCTTCAGTGAGCCGAAGCTTTTCACTTCTTAGCCACTGCTATTGAAGATGAAGTACTTGACATTGTATATGTCTGGCCCTAAGGTTTGTATGCCTGCCTTTATTATCTTCCTGATCTGTCCTGCAGGTAATTAAATGCCCTCTGTGTGGATCTCTGCTCTGGTGGCATGCTTGGATGTACAGCAGCTCTTCCGATAGCTTCTTTTTGTCTGCCCCATCACAAGAAGATGGCAAAAGCAAACATTACCAGAGACATCATCCACAGACAGATCAAGGTATGTGTTAGCCAAGTTTTGCTCCTGGTGGGTGGACAGCATGTAGAGGGTTGGTGTTCATGGCCTGGGACATACTCATGGTGTTCCCTTTACTTCTGAAAAGACCTCTGCTCCTTACATGTTGATAAGCTGTGTAAGAAGCTTAAGAGAACAAATACGGAGGACCTGTTACTAGCCTTAATGAAGAGGTGGGCTGAAGTATGGCAGAACAGGAATACAGCTCTTCTCCCTAGCAGGAGCTCCCTGTGCTAGTTTGACATCAGCAGGTCTGTTCCTTTTGAATACAAGGATGAAGAGAAGAATACAGCTACTTGTGTTTGAGCACCAAAAAGGATCCTTAGCTAGCTCCCCACATGAGCTTTCTGTCTGCTGCTTTCTGTGTTCTCTTTGTGTGATCTTGCCATCAGAGGTATTTTCTGACTGCAGTAAAGCTAATGATCTGTGTCTCAGTCTTCTGGCTCTCTTTACAAAGTGCTGTGTTGCTTCCTTTATGTAGAGAAAAACTTGTCCTGTGGTCGCATCAGTCATTTGATGGCTGCATTTGGTGAAAGATCTCTTAACGTGAAAGGACCAGCCACAGCAGACACAATAGGCAATTATTACTTGGACTCAGAAGCCTCAAATCACTTGCAGCTTTGCTGGTAATCAGCATTCATGCAAGTGGGCTGGTAGTGGCCAGAATAAGGACCTAGGAGCTTGAATGCTCTCTCCACTTTGCACTTTGGCACCACACTTTGTGGTATAAACTTGTGATTTAATCCTCGTACATAGATTTGGTTTGCTGCTCTAACAAGGAAGGGATGGGTCTGTGCTTAGAGCCTTAGCCTGGCACTCTTTTCACACTCCCTGCTCTCTTAGACTTTGATGCCTGACCTTGGGAAGATTTCTAAGTCTGACACTTCCTTGTAGGAAGAGCAGTATCCCACAGACCTCAAAGCCACTGGGGTTGCTGTAACAAGGCAATTAGAACTGTTGCACCTTGCACTGTGCCTAGGAATGTTTTGGGAATGTTATCGTATAAAAAGTGATTTGTCCTACGAAAACCCTGTTTTGCTTCTCCTTTCCCCCTTCCTTTCTGTCTCCATTTTGGTTTACGGTAGCTTTTGCTGTGTGGAGTTCATTACTTCATATGGGGCTGCAGAGCTGTAATGTGGTGTGCCAATTCTCTGTGACTGCTAACATGCTCCTAGTACCTAATCTGATGTTTAATACCGGTGTTCCCGTCTCTAAATGGTGCTAATGAAGACTGAAGTTATCTTCACCTGACTGTAGCATGGCACGAGATGGGACCAAGGAATGAACCTCCTTGGACATTCTGTGTTCCATTCAGAATATGACTTGCATTCCCTGTTCCTCAGGCCTGCCTCTGCAGTTGGCCTTCTTTCATGGAAGCCATCTGCTCATGCATCTGCAAAGCCTGTGAGATCACAGGGGAAACAACTGCCCTGCTTTTCTTCACCTTCATTTGTACTGACGCAGTCCTGTGGCAGCTGCTCTCCTCTCTGTAGAACAGGCTGTGCTGTGGCACTGCAGCTACGTGCTCCCACTCCAGTCCTGCTGAAAGAAGCCATCTCTAAAGGGTGCTGTCCAGTGATGCGCCCTGGTATTTGCCCTGTGGTGGTGGTGGTGGTGCTTCAGGGCAGGATCTGTGCAGTGACAGACATCTCCTTAGCAGCTGTGCTCTAGTACTGCAGTGGCTGCTGAAATCCTTGTCAAGAGATAATGACAGACATTCCCAAGCTCTTTTGTATCTCCTGGTTATGGCCTGAAGTAGGCACAATATTCTGGCCTAGTGTGGGCATCAAACCTTCTCTTGGCCACCCGTCTGGAGCTTAGCAATGAGAAAAATATCACTTTAAACCAATTCAGGGCAAGGATTACACACTACTTACCTGGAGATGATGCAAATGACGTCTCCTTCCTCCTGGACAGGTACTTGATGCTATGGACACCCCAATACTTGGCAAGGTCCCAGCTTGAGAATTGAACCTTCTTTTAAAGGGCAAAAGGAGTGTTTTGTTTGCTGTAGTGAGTGTGTTGCTTGTTTGCCTCCTAGGAGAGGGGTGCGCTGGGCTTCGAGCGACACTATCATGTCACCGACCCTTTCATTCGACGCCTGGGCCTAGAAGCAGAGCTGCAGGTAAGTGGGTTGTGCTTAAAGAGCAGTCAGGGCTACTTGTACAGCAGGAGTATAGGAAAGTCTCTTGTATGGGATAGGTGCTGATGACTTAGTCCCCTAGACTGCATTAGAGCCAGGAATAGCTCAGTGAGAGCTTGTGTGAGCTTTCTGCATTACCTAACACACACCTACAAGAGCCTTTAACAAGTCTGCAGCAGCTAATCCCAATAGTGTTGCCTGAAGAAGGCAACTGTCAACTGTTCAAGATACTCGGCTGGATTGTTGAAGAGGGTAATGTATTGCCTAAAGAATAGGTTGTTGTATGCAGTCTGACACGGCTTAAAAAGATCTTAAGATTCGCTTGGTTTGGGGGAGGACGGATTCTTTTGTTCCCCTTTTCAGTTGTATCTCCTGTATTAAACACTGCTCAATGCTCCCCTAGTCCTCCCTGGGACAGTTGTTAGTTCCTTTGGATGGAGATGGGTTACACAGTCACCCAGCAGCAAGGTGCTTCTAAAGGAGTTACCAGAAGGGCGTTTCTCATGTGTTCGCAGGGAACCTGTACATGTAATTTGTCAGCCTCGCCAAGGGCTTTGGAAGCAAAGTCACCTTTCCATGTGTGCAGCAGGAATTCCTCTGTAGCCTCTGAGATTCAACTGCCATTTTATTCAACACTACCTATTTTTGGCTTATTTATTTCATTTTGCCTGTTCTAACCCAACTGCTAGAGCATGGCTGGAGGTGCTTATCTGCTATGTGGGTGGGTTTTTCCACATTGGAACAAGCTGTTATGTGTGGGGAGCTCTCTGTGTCCTTGTCTTGGAGCAGCTGTGTTTGAGAAGTCTGAAGTTTGTGTAACCCTCTCTTCCCATTATGTTTTCTTCCTCAGGGTCACTCTGGGTGTGTCAACTGCCTAGAATGGAATGAAAAAGGAGAGTAAGTATGTGGTGTGACTCAGGGGATCAACCAACCGATAGCTGCAGGTTCTCCCAAGAGTAAGATGCTTCCCATTCCTAGTAAAGCTCCAGCTCCAAGTTTTGAACTATAGTAGAGCTCACACTTCAAAAGCAGTTTTATTTTGTTAAACAGATCTGTATATTATTAGAAACACCCCTTTGGTGAGTTCAGAAGGGAAATGATCAGCCTAAGAAGTGGAGATTGAAGCCTGCTTCTCTTCTCTTAAATGGTATTACGGATTAGAATGGAGCTTTAGGATTTGTCCCAGCTGGTGGTGACCCCACCCCCTTCCCAATGCTCTTAAAAGCTTCTGCTGGGGGACAAATACATAGGGGAGTGAGGTAGAGCATTTACTTCTCTGCAGTTGTAGAGGGAAACTAAATACAAAAGCATTAGCTGCATGAGAAATGACTGGGTGGAAGGAAGAGCATGTATTTCTTGCCATGCCTCTCACAAGATCCCAAGCCTGATACTCTTTAGAATTACTTCCCAGTAAAAGTGTTGTGTTCTTGAAAGAGATCTGGCTACAAGGAAGTAAGTTTAAACAAGCTGATGGTTGGGGATGTCAAATGCTTTTGCTTCATTGACATAGACGTAAAAGGCAGACAGTGCCTTGCAATGTCACTGCTACACCCTGCACTTAGTGAATCACTACCTGAGCCCTGGCTTGGGACTGCTCGGGCCCATCCAAAGTCCAGGAATGAATGCCTTGGCTTGGGCTTGGGGATGATGCAGGGCAGTTCATGCAGCCAGGCTGCTAAGCAAAAAGGAGGCTTTGCATTTTGTTGTTGACCAAATGCTCCTATTGTCTTCCCCTGTGCCACTGGAGTCTGTGCTGAACCAACAAAACCCACTCACTTTATTGTTCATGGGGTTGCTGTTTGGCTGGTTTAGCTCCCTAAACTGGCTCAATGGATGGGTGCATGGGGAGCAGCAAGAACACACAGCTGAGAACAGACAGGGGAAGTGGGCTTCTTAGAGCTGAATTAACTGGGTGCCTGTGGTCGCAGCACTGCAAGAAATTGGTCACAGCTTAGAACAGAAGAATACATGATGCATATTTCTCTTCTGCTTCTTTTAGCTTGTTGGCCTCTGGCTCTGATGACCAGCATACCATTGTCTGGGATCCTCTGCACCACAAGAAGCTCCTTTCTATGCACACAGGACATACTGCAAACATCTTTTCTGTCAAGGTATATCATTAGATAGAATGAACAACTATCAAAATGAGCAACCTGAGCTGGGAAGTGTTTGCCTGCAAGCAAATTCCCCTCTCCCCACCCCCCCAAAAAATACGATTCAGTATTGCTAATGCTAGGAAAAAATACCTGCACTTCTTAGGTTGTGCAGCTCCCACGTTTATCTCATGCTTCCTATAAAGTCAAAGGGAATGATTGTAGCAGATTAGGATGTGTGATGAAGAGACTTTTGTGTGCTGCTGTAGCTGGTGCCTCCTGAGTGTGGGTGGGTTACGGTGTAGGTAAGAACCCAGGTCATCCTGTGTTCCTAAACCTGTGGAAAGAGGCTCAGCACTTCAGGTTTGAATGTCAGATGTGTCTCCCAACAGTTCTTGCCACATTCAGGGGATCGGATCCTCATCACGGGAGCTGCAGATTCCAAGGTACATGTCCATGACTTGACTGTCAAGGAGACCATCCACATGTTTGGAGATCACACCAATAGAGTTAAGCGGATCGCCACAGCTCCCATGTGGCCTAACACCTTCTGGAGTGCAGCAGAAGATGGGCTCATCAGGTACAAAACTCTAGTTGTTCTGCCCCAGAATGAACTGGATTAGGCTCCACTGCAGTATATGTTATGCACACATCTGTCTCTGTCTGAAGAGACATTTCTGCCTTTCCTGGGACTGGAAGGATTCATCTCAAAATGTAGACTCCTCTGATAAAGGCTCTCCTCAGCTCCTCTGTTTTCCTTTATTGCAAAGGGAGGCCAAGAAAGGAGCAGCCACGTTGAGTGGAAGGGAGATACAACACTGAGCAATATTTTTCTCCACAGTCATTGAGACTCTTCAAAGAGTAAAGTTACTATGAGACTCTGTTCCACCTTTCATACAAGCATACACCAAATGACCTGAAGGACACACATGGAGAAATGCATGTTCACAGGAAGCTATGCCTCCCCATACTCAGTAGACAAGCTAAGCCCTCTCTTAGTGCTGATTCTGTTACCTGGTGCCGTGGATTGACCCTCTCTTCCCTTTGCAGACAGTACGACCTGCGAGAGAACAGCAAACGTTCAGAGGTCCTCATAGACCTCACAGAGTACTGTGGGCAGCTGGTGGAGGCCAAGTGCCTGACGGTCAACCCCCAGGATAACAACTACTTGGCAGTGGGGGCAAGTGGCCCCTTTGTGCGGCTCTACGACATACGCATGATCCACAACCACAGGTAATGGCTCTTCTGGGCAGACAGGGGTGGTCCAGGGATCTGTTCAAGGTTCTAGTGGGAAGGGGAAAGACAGGGAGCAGTGTTTGGGGCTCACTATGAAGTTTTGCCCAGTCCGTCTGTGTGGTGTGGAGCAGGCTGGTGAGCACGCAGCTGTGTAAGCAGGAGGCCTTGCCCTTGTGTGTGAGCAAGAAGTGTCAGTCTAGACCAGGCTTCCAGCAGTTGAATGCTGTGGTTACAAGGCTGTTCTTCTTTCTGGCTAGGAAAAGCATGAAGCAGAGCCCTTCAGCTGGAGTACACACATTCTGTGACAGACAGAAACCCCTCCCGGATGGCGCGGCGCAGTACTATGTGGCAGGTACTGGCACCTATGCTAGGGGAACACTGATGGGACTTAATGCCTGAAGAAGTGGAGTTCTACCCATGACAGAACCAACCACTGCAGTTCTCTGATACAGGGATGGTCCATGGAATAGTAGTTTATTTCATTTCTATGCTGTGAATTCTTTCTTACGGTACCTGCATATGTTACCTGCATAACACTTCCTGATTTGGCAGTGGTGTGTGCTGGTGAGCTGGCCCTACTTCTTGGATAACTGGAGTGCTGTAGGTTTCTTCCTGGAACTGGTCCCAGCAATGCTGTTCATTGTCATCACTGTCTTTCTGGCACAGAAGTGGCTTGCCCTCATTCTGCAGGTGAAGCATCAGTGCTGCAGTATTTGGGCAACCAAGGTGACATTCTCTCCAGTGCTTGTTATTTACTATCTTTTTTCCCCAAAAATGCTTGGTTTTTATCAAACTCTTAGACCAGCATGTTCAGCAGACCAGTTCTGACAGTCTTTCTGCTGCTGAGCCCCGCTAGAGGATTTCTTAGGTCTCCTGAATTGGTCATGCAACACATCTGCTGTCTGAAGCAAAAGAACCTGTGTGTGAGCTGAATATTTAGGAGCTTTGGGTTGGTTGTGCTAAGGGCTCTATGAAGGGAGTCTGATGAGAGGGTTGAGGATGGAGGTATTTGCTTGCAGATGGCCATGAATCACAGAGGCCACATCCAAAATGAATCCCTAAAACTGAGATTTATTGGATTCTGCAGGCTTTGTTGCTAGCAAACTAGTAACCCAGTCTTCATATGGAGATGGCCTTGCAGAATTGATATCTAGAGCTTGTGAAAAGGCAGCTGTGCACATCTGTGTGTTTTCATAGAATCATAGAATGGTTTGGGTTCAAGGGACCTTAAAGCTTATCCAGTTCCAACCTCCTGCCATGGGCAGGAACACCTTCTACTAGACCAGGTTTCTCCAGCGTGGCCTTAAACACTGCCAGAGATGGAGCAGCCACAGCTTCTCTGGGCACCCTGTGCCAGTGTCCCACCACTTCATGTCAGAGGATTTCTTCTGAAGATCTAAATATGGTGGCTGATGGAAGGATTCAATAAACATCAGAAGGAAATGGAAAATCACTTCATACATCCCACCAACCCCCTGTAGAAGGGAGCAGCTGGGGTGGGACAAAGACAACAGCTGCAAGTGAAGCTGATGTGTATGGACCATTTCTTTCCCCAGGGCACCTTCCAGTGAAGCTTCCAGACTACAACAACAGGCTGAGAGTTCTGGTGGCCACATATGTCACCTTCAGTCCTGATGGCACTGAGCTTTTGGTCAACATGGGAGGGGAGCAGGTAAGGAGGTAGCTCGAAAGCTTCATGTGGGGCTGTGTGTGTTGGGTCAGCACACGTTGTTGCGTGTTTAAAAAGGTGTGTAGCCACTTCTCTGTGAATCCTATGAATGATTTTTAACCTGCTTTCTGATTCATTCAGCCTAAATACCTGGTGTTAGGGATTGATTTGTTGTGCTGTCACTGATCAGACTTGAACCACATTCTGTTCAGGTTTCCCAATTCCCATTTTATCTTCTGAAAGAGGGGAAAAAAAACCAGTTCTGGAACTGACCTGTGCAGTCCTAGAGAAGATTTCATAAGTCATTCCTCAAACATCAGACTGCTTCTGTAATAGAATCTAGTGAATTAAGGAACACGGAAGCAAAGGCCTTCACCTGGAATCTTGATTGCTTTAATTAGAAATGATATTCATGGATCTTTGTAAAGCCTGTCAGTGAAATGAGAAAATCCTCCTGCCAGCATTCATCCACATGGATGAAGTAGAACCTTCGCTTGTCCTCAACAGATCTTCCTCACACGTGCACTCATTCTCTTTTGAGAGAAAGTGCTGGGTTAGAGTTGCAGCTCTGAGCTGAGCTCTCAATTCCTATCCCAGTGTTACATTAGGGCTTTGCCGGGCTGCTTTCCAAGCTTCTCAGGAAATCCTGGTTTCGTCTTAGAGACACTTTTGCCTTGGTTTAGGGTTTTCTCACCTCTTCAGTAAGACAAGGCTCCTGTTTTCAATGTTCTACTTTCTGAAGCCAATGATGGAGTGGGACACACCAATGGTGCTGCTGTCAGCCTGTATGCACCCATCTTTAACCAAGGTTCCCAGTTAGAAAACTGGAAATAGTAGAGCGCAGATGTGGAAGTGAATACCCAGCCAGCCCTGTGTTTCTGTGACTTGAGCAGTTACGTGTCAGTCACTTTTGTCTCATTCTTTTTCTTCATTCCTTAGGTCTATTTGTTTGATTTAACATACAAACAGCGACCGTACACTTTTCTTCTCCCAAAGAAGTGCCACACTTCAGGGGGTGAGTATGATGCTAGTGTGGAAGTGAGTGGAAGGCAGAGGGAAATCGTGTACTAAACAGCTCTTTTCACGGGTCAGCCCAGTCTGGGCAGTAACAAGGAAAATGAAGCAGGGGTTGGCTGTTGCTGAGTTGTTTCTGCAGTGCAGTTCATACCCTGAGTTCTAAACCCCTTCTAGAGAGTGACAAAATGTGTGTCTGAGGGGAGAAGTGAGCTGTTGCATGTGAGAACTAAGGAGAATGCCTAAAGCTGTACACAAAGAATAAAGTAGACTTCGTAGAGGGGTTGAAGACCTGGTATCCTGCCTTCAGCTCAGGGGGAAGCTTTGTGGACCAGCAGGGAAGTGGTATATTGTTTAAACTTACTAGTAAAATGTTATCCCCTCATGTCTGTTATCCCCTCCTTCACCCATTAGGAAGGAGAAAGAACAATTTCTTCCGTAGTCTAAGAATTGGGGGTTGGAACTAAGTGATCTGTAAGGTCCCTTCTAACCCAAACCATTCTGTGACTCTCTGAATCAGGCCTGGCACCAGCATCTCTTCTGGTGCTGAGACAGTTGAATCAAAGTCATTTATTTGATGAGTAAGTGTATCCAAAAGCCTTTTTATTGATGGCCCTGTTTCTTCCTGGGCCTGTTTGTACATACAGATACTGCAGTGCCCAGAGCACTCTGGCACAGTTTGATCTGTGTACTCAGTGTGCTTTAGGCCTTAATCTAACCCTCACATCCTGGTAGCAAACACATGCCCTGCCTTTCTCTTATGTCTTGAATGCGTGTGGGTGATCTGGACTGTGGTATCTGGTGAGGTCACGCTTCCACTGGAAAGGACAGTGTTTGAACAGGCTCACAGGGGTGCAGCAAATGCTCCTCCCTGTTGGGCACAGAAAGTTCAGGTAAAGGCAGTGTGAGTACAAAGGCTGAGCTTCATGTGCATGCATGTCTGCACATTGCAGTCGCTGAGCAGTGCTGTACATGGCTTGGAGAGTAGCCCGTTTTCTAGGCTGTGAAGCTGCAACAGAAATGCAGGTTGTAGCCATTTAAGCTGAGTATTTTGGGTAGAAATGGCAAATGATGTGGCTGCACGACCTTCAGAGGGTTACTTCGGCTTGTAACACCTCCTGAAGCAGTGGGGTAAGGAAAGAATGGAAGGAAGAAAGCATGTAGAATTCCTTTCCTGGATTCCTCCAATCGTTCTACTCCTCCTTGTTCTATTAAATGTACCTCTGTGATTCTTTATCTGAGTGTATCTAAACTAGAAAGTTACTGATGTTAATAAACACTTCTGCAGTGTTAAATATCAGGCTCTTGGTGATTACTTACTAGAGACTCAATCTGAAGGCAGTTCAGTTTAAGCTGCCCTCTGTGTGTGTAATTTGTTCTATATGCATCTGTTTTCAAGCATTAGCTTGTATAATCCCCATTGATGCTTAGCACGGCTGTGTATTTTTGGTGTCTTTCCTAACCTTCAGAAGTGCAGAATGGCAAAACCTCTACCAATGGAGTGTCCAATGGCATCCACCTCCACAGCAATGGCTTCCGCTTGGCTGAAGGAAGAGCACATGTGAGGTAAGGGGACATCTCTACCTGCATGAAAGCCTCTACTGGTTGTTCTTGTCCCCCTGTACTGGAGGGAGCTATTTGATTCAATGGTTCTTTCTCTTGCCATGGTTAGGTGCTGCTAAACAAGGTGTGAAGTGCAGATTCACTTGGTGTGTTGACTTAAGTTGCCTCTGTCCTAGGAGCTGTATTTGCTTCTGGTGTGAACAAGAGTCAGATCAACCAAGAGTAGCCTAAGGAGAAATGTTGTCCATGAGGATTTTTACCCTCTTTATAACAAATTACTGTGGACAAAATGAAGAAATGCCTTTTCAGGCCTGGAAGCAGAGTGTTCTTCATTGTTCTGACCTGCAGAAACTCTGTCTTGGTAAATGGGAGAGGCTGTCAGGTCCAAAGAACCTTGCTTCCCTTTGACATTGTTTAGGGCATCAACCAGCCAGAATTGCTTTACGCCAGTGCCACTGGAGTCATTAATCCTGCAGACTGCATGGGAGCTAGGAACTGGTGGAGAGCCTTCCTCTATTGTTCCTGGGGCTCTGTTTTAAGAGCAGAACGCAGCTGGGTGAAGCAGCAGCAGAGTGGAAGCACATCTTGCTGCCTGCTTTTCCTCCGACTGATGAGCCACGGTTAAAAGTCAAGACACAGTTGCTGAATACCATATATGGGTAGTCTGGGTTCTACAAAGTCACTTTGTTCGATGTTTTCAGCTTGTTTCCTCTAGATGGCCCCTCCAGCACAGCAGCAAAGATGTAGCTGGAATGGTGGGTTGCTGAGCATGGGCCTTGTGCAGCTGGGGATGCCTGGTTTCCTGCAGAACTGGTGTTCTGGGATTGGCGATGTTGTTTATCCAGTCAAAGCAAAGCTGTCATGGTGAAGTCTGAGGGATTAAATGCTTATAATACCAGATGTTCAGTTGTGGGTATATGTCTGTCATATAAATGATGGTTAAAAAGAAACCTTCCTCCTAAGTCCAGTTTATGCAGGTACAGGGTATCTTCTGCCTTTGGCATTTCTGGTATTAGCTAATGCTTGCAGAGACTTATTAAGCTAGAACAAAGCACTGCAGACAGTTAACTGGAGTTCACAGAGCATGTGAGACTTACCTGTGCTCCTTCGTTCTTTCTCTTCAGTCCCCAGGTGGAGTTACCTCCATACCTGGAGAGAATCAAGCAGCAAGCCAATGAGGCCTTTGCTTGCCAGCTCTGGACTCAAGCCATCCAGCTCTACAGCAAAGCAGTCCAGAAAGCCCCCAACAATGCCATGCTGTATGGAAACAGAGCTGCTGCCTACATGAAACGCAAGTGGTAAGGCAGCAGAGGGTGTCAGAGATGACTGAGATCTGGGTAGCACTGATGGCCTTATCCACTGTACAGAACCTTTGTGCAGAGCAGGGTTGGGGTTTTTGGATCAAGTGGGTCACCTCTGGCATAGAACAAGGGGATTGCACAGCCACAGATACTGCACAGGCAAGCACAGCTGGTAGTAGCTTCTCATTTTGCCTACTGGCATGCTGAGTAATGTTCTGTTCCTTTCCTGTTTCAAAAGAAACCCAAAATCCACTTCTGAGTAACAGCATTATGAGTGTCTGCAAGGGTGTTTGCATTTCTTTGGATAGTTCTGATCTACATTAGAGTATGGCTCAAAATCTGCTGGCAACAGATGAGGTAATGGTTACAGTGATTTCTGACTTCATCTCTCATGATAGAAGGTTGTTGTAGGGCTGCCTGGGGTTGCTTTGCTTGCTGCTTTATCCAGGGAACTAGTACTGCAGATGATCAGGTGTGAGCTGGTGGTTCCTGTGTTAGCCTAGCTAACCCACCTTCCCCTTGACTGAAAGCAAACCTCTGAGGGATGTGGGGAGGTGGTAACTGGTGCCTCAGAGTCTGGGGGAGGTTTTGTCTTCTCTGTTGCAAGGCACACTGTTAGCCTCTGCAGTAGGTAGTGTCTCCTCTGACCAGCAGCCAGAGCTGCATCTGCAAGGTACACCTGACTTATTTTAGTATCTGTCTCCTTGAGCAGAAGAAGACTGAGCAGAATGACTTGCTATGAACACAGTTACAATAGCTGTGGTCCTTCATCTCCGTTTGCTTTGTGAGGATATCCTTCTCCTCTCCCTGCTGAAATCCCCAGGATGAATTCTCCTCTCTTCTTGCCAAGATAAAGAGCAGCCAGCAGTTGTTGTGACTGTTGGTAACTGGCCTACTCGCTGTTTTGCAATAGCAGAGATTTGGGAGCTGCCTCAAAAAGACCTCGGTGTTCAGAGGGAGAAGAACAATAGGTTGGGATTAAGGAATGGAAGGCAGAAGCTGAGTGCTGAGCTCATGAATGACGTTTTCCTTATAGGAATCGTTTTTCCCAAAGGATGTTGGCACATCTGAACCTTGCTGTGTGTCAGCTCCTGCTTTGCTACAGCTTTCAGTAGCAGGAGGATGTGAAATTGTATGCACGATGGTTTTCTGTGGTGGGCAATGATTGGAATTTAAATAGTCGTAAGCTGGAATCTGCTCAGGTACAGGCAAGACTGGACAGTTTCCTGCTGCTGGATGGCAGAAGGTGATGGGATGTCACTGAATAGCTGGACAGTGACCTATGTTGAACTCCTCTGTGTCCCTGAGGTGTGCTTTATGTTCACAGCAGGAACTGTGCAGGATGCTCCAGGTCTTGCTTTGGCCTCATTCTCTGAATAGCACAGAGACAGATCTCTCCTCTTACTCAGTTCCTGGTATCTGCAGCACTTCTAAAGCTGTTCTCTTAAAATCTGCTCCTAAGAGCCAGCTCCATCAGTCTCCAGCCCTGCTTTTAGCCATCCATGTTGACCGTACTTAGCTGATTCAAACCTGTAACAGTGGGAGAAGTCAGGTTCTGCTTTACATCTTGGTGTTTCCACAGCAGTCTCTTGGACTGGCTGACACTGGGATTCAAGGTTGGAAGGGGTTTGGGGGTGGCTAAGTAGCTAATAGCCCGTTCTGCTCTGAACTGATGAGATGCCCGTCTGAGTCATCCAGTTCCAAACCCCTGCTACAGGCAGGGACCCCTTCCACTGGAGCAGCTTGCTCCAAGCCCCTGTGTCCAACCTGGCCTTGAACA
>JBCJKH010046931.1:0-11753 GCA_039877255.1 Loriculus beryllinus | reverse complement strand
CTTCTCTGGGCACCCTGTGCCAGCGCCTCAGCACCCTCACAGGGAAGAGCTTCTGCCTAAGAGCTCAGCTCAGTCTTATGATGGCTAAGAATAACAATATTCCATCAGCAGTGGTGATCACTGGTCAACAATAACAGATCCTGCGGAGAACTAGCATTCTCTTAAGAGAAGGTCTTCTCTGTGATGCCTCTGGACAGTTGAGGCTCAGTGCTGGTGCAGCAGGCATGCAGCCCTGCCTGACTTCTCAGCCTCTGTCAAGCTGAAGGGAATGCCAGCATGCAAAACTCAGCAAGTCTCTCCTGCTTCCAGAGCACAAGCAGAGGCGTTCTTATTCCCACAGCTCTGGAGCTTAGGGGAAGCAAGCATAGCCTCCAGAACTGTACCCAGGATATAAATATCCATTATGATCCCAGTCTGCTGTAACACTTACTTCCAAAACTTAAAGCTTTTTCCTCTAAAGGTGAGAAAAAACTGCTGCAATAGAGATTTCTCCGTCAGGGTGCTGAAGTGTGCTTCTGTACCTCCTTCTTGAAGCCTACAAGTGATTGGGAGTGTGGGCAGCAAAAGATGCTGCCACACTGTGTGTCCACAAAGGGGCACGCGTGAGCTGCCGTGCTCCGAGGAGGCCCTGCTCTCCTTGCAGAGAGGCCTTGTGTCTGCTTGGCCAGAGGGCTGGAGCATCCTCCATCTTCAAAGGACTTCCCGAAATGTGTTCTATCCGTCAGCTCTGCACAGTCGGTTCTAAAATGGCAGGTCAGGACTTGCTGGGCTTCCCTGTGTGCTCACGCTGCAGTCAAGGGTCTGGGCTTGGTCAGATGGGGCCCCTGAGAAGCAGTAAATGGTATTAGCGTCACAGCTTGTGGGGTGTTTGAGTGCATAGAGCTGAAAACAACAGGCTTTGAAGTGAAATGAGGGCTGGAAGCAGTGGTGGGAAATGTCTACTGGGAATGCTTGGGCTCTCTAATCCATGCTTCCTTTTCTTCAGGGATGGGGACCATTACGATGCTTTAAGAGACTGTCTGAAGGCCATATCCTTGAATCCGTGCCACCTGAAGGCCCATTTCCGCCTTGCCCGCTGTCTCTTTGAACTCAAGTATGTGGCAGAAGCACTGGAGTGTCTGGATGACTTTAAAGGGAAGTTCCCAGAACAAGCACACAGCAGTGCCTGTGATGCACTAGACAGGGACATCAATGCAGCCCTTTTCTCCAAGAGCGATAATGGTGAGTGCCAGTGCCTGCTGTGGTGCTTCAAGGTTATGCTGCAATCTAATGATGGGACAAGGAATGTTCTCCTTAAACTGTCCTTCTGAAGTAAAACTCCCAATTGGAGAGATTGATTGTTCTTGTGCACAGAAACTGGCCTGAGCCTGTTCTTTCCTTGTGCCTGGGCCTGGTTTGCTCTTGGGCAGGACTGTGATAAAAGGAATCTGATGTACCCAGGAGATAATGTGGAAGGAAGCTTGTGCTCTGAGCCCTGCTTCCTGCTGGAGTTGTCCTTAACTCTCCTCTAAAGCTCTTGGGGTCTCCTGGAGTGCTGTTTGCTTTGAACATGTTCCTCCTCCAGTTGTGATAAGGGAAATCTGTTGTCCTTCCAGCTGAAGACAAGAAAGGGGGTGGCCCCATCCGGCTGCGAGCCACAGGCCGCAAGGATTCCATCTCAGAAGATGAGATGGTGCTGAGGGAGCGCAGCTATGACTACAAGTTCCGATACTGTGGCCACTGTAACACTACTACAGACATCAAAGAGGCCAATTTCTTTGGCAGGTACGTGGCAGAGTGTAAGAGGGGTGCAGCAGCAGAATGAGGATGCTCCCTTCCATCGGATAAAGCCTCATGTAGCCCCATGTGACTGTCAGCCCCATGATGCTGACACTGGTTTGCAAGGTTGAGAAAGATGACAGAAACCCTCCTCTTTGTGTGGCTGCATGAATAGCAGGCTCATTAGCAGACCCATAGAGGACACAGTTGGGCTAGCATTTCAGACAGTCCATTTGGGATTGAAAACGTGAATCCCAGGGATGGAGGGAACCAACACAGGAAGCTTTATGTGGATCTGTGAGCGTGAGGGGTGGCAGCCTGCTGATTATAGAAACCAACTGAGATTCTCATGTCTGCTAGAGACTAAGTGTGTTTCTAAGCTGTGATCTCCAGCCTCTGCTCCTCTCACCCTAGCAATGCACAGTACATAGTCAGTGGGTCAGACGATGGCTCCTTCTTCATCTGGGAGAAAGAAACCACCAACCTTGTTAGAGTGCTGCAGGGAGACGAGTCCATCGTGAACTGTCTCCAGCCTCATCCCAGTTACTGCTTCCTGGCTACCAGCGGCATTGACCCGGTTGTACGACTGTGGAACCCCAGGCCAGAGGTAAGAGCTGTGCTTGGTAAGCTAAGGCTGGCTTGGTGTCATGAGATGCAACACACACTGGGCTTTCCCACTGGGATCTCTTAGGAGTTGCAGCAGCAGCAGTAACCTCTTTAGCCCCCCCCCTTTGGTGCTGGCATTGCCTTGCTGAGTTCTCTCCCTTCTTGTCTCGCAGAGTGAAACCCTGAATGGCCGCGTGGTGGTGGACATGGAAGGTGCTTCCCAAGCTAACCAGAGGCGCATGAACGCAGACCCACTGGAGGTGATGTTGCTGAACATGGGGTACCGGATTACAGGACTGACCAGTGGTGGGGCTGGAGGCTCAGATGATGAAGACAGCTCAGAGGGGCAAGTCCAGTGCCGGCCCAGCTAAAACAGAACTGCCTCTCCTCCCTCTAACTGTCTGGCTGAAAGGGAACCTAGTTTCCTTGGTCCTGGACTTCCTCTGATGAATGACTGCACTGTTTCGCACTATGCACAGAGTAGGACAAGCTGGCAGGGGCAGGAGCGGCCGTCTCTAAACCATCACCACCACCTCCTCCTCCTCCCCTCACGCTACTGAGCAGCATGGCAGTGCAGTCCAGGGTTTGCCTTTAGTGGAATTTAGTCCCAACAGGGGTCTTTGAGTTGTCTGTAAGCAGTGTAAGCTGGTGATGTTGTTTTCCAGAGTTGCTGTATGTTCTGGTACAGGATTGGCTGCATTCATGCATTTGCAGAGGGAATGTGAAATTCCTGAATAAAATACAAACCTAGGGCAGGGCTTATGGAATGAATTCACTGCAGTGAGCTTGATCTTGAAAGCTTGACTCTGCTTTTGTGCTACCAGCCTGCCTAGAGGCCCCTGGTTTAAGGTTGTTGGCCATAAAACACCTCGTATGTTCCATAACATCTCTCTTCTGGCTTCCATCTCTTAACGTTTTGTCACCAGATGTAGCTGTGTTGTGTTAAGGACTGGATGTTGCCCATGTTGTCCCTGGGCATCTGTCTTAGTTGATGGATCAGTGAAGGCACTGAGTATTTGCAGCTCAGCAGGGCAGGGGGTGCTTGCCATGAAGAAAGGTGACAGCAATGAGAGCAGGTTTGAGCAGAGGCTTAGGACTCATGTAACTGAAGCTACTGAGGAAAGGGACTGGTCTCTCCATTGCCTAAGACATGTGTACCTGTGTTCACCTGCTCTCCACATCGCCCATGCTGGAGCTGTTAATGTTCCCACCATGTACATGTATCTAAAGTGTCAAGCTTTTAGACAGCAGCATTTGTGTGCAGTCAGCTGTTCTGTCTTGGCCAAGGTGGGCCTCATTGGGCTGACTGGTGGGTTAGTGGTTCTCTCAGGAACCCTCCTCCTTCTTCCTTCTCTCCCCACGTGGCTGCAAAGCCAGGGGTGCACCTAGAAATGCAGCACTGCGCTTCCATCCTTGCCTTTCTCATGTCACATGCAGCCCTGATCTTCCCTCCTGCAGTTGCCAAGCACTAACTATCAAACAGATCTTCCACAGCTGTGCTTACAACCGGATCCGAAGAGGTTGTTTTTTCTAGGACTATCAACTAAGACCAAAGAGCCCCTGGAGATCTTCACTGCTCTCTGCTGTCTCATATCTCTTCCTGCTGAAGGTCTGAACATGGACCCCTTGGTCCCAGGGGTGTGAGATGTGTGTCTGGGAGTGTGTGCGCATGTGTGTGTGCTGCATTAGGGCTGTTCTTCCATGTAGTGCAATCCCTGGTCTTCCTGTTGCTGCTGTGGATGAGAGGCCTCCCTTTCCTCCTCTGGCTGCCAAGCACTGATGAGAGAGACTGCACAGTTCTGGCTGATCGAGGTAACTGCTTCCTCTCCCTTCCACAACAGTCTTGGACATAAGTGAGCCTTGTACAGGAGGGAAAGAGGCCACAGAGCCTCGTAGCTGCAGCATCTCTCCAAGGACACTGCTCCCTGCACAGAGAAATCCCCTCATGGAGTTAACCAGGACCAAGTCTCCACCCCTTAGACAAAGATGTCTGTGTGCTCTGTCCTGCGTGGCACTGAGCCCTAGTGACCCCAGCCTTGTGGGAGCATGCTCCTCACCACCTGGGCACTGCTGAGCTGTGAGGAAGGCTGAGCCAGCCATCCTTTGCCGGAGCAGAGCTCTCCTGGGACAGATCCAGATCCTCACCTGGCTCTGAGGGCATGGTGTAGATGTGCCTGCTTGCTCCATGTACCTGTGTGGGGTTCACAAGCTGTCCCAGGTGTACTCCAACACTCGGTGCTCTTCCCAACCCGGAGACAGCAAAACACCTCATTTGGGTGGCTCTTTGCCATGGTCTGGCCTTTTCTTTCCTTGCTTCAGGCTTTCCTCTTCAAAGCAGCCTCTTTTTTTCTCCTCTTCTCCTCCCACTCAAACTTTTGTTTTCCCAGCTTTCAGGAGACAACGTCTGCACACTTTGATTTCTAACCGGAGACACCAAGATTGGAAAGCTCTGAAGAGAACAGGCCTCTCTCTCCCCATTCACCTTGTGCTGTGGCAGCTATTTCTTGTTGGGTTTCCCCTTGTGAGCTGTGGGAGAGCTGGAAGATTCTCTGCCTCTGCAGTGGGTTGCTTGTTGTTAATGGCTGCTTTGGTTAAAAGATGAGGAATGATAATGGGACAGAAGGGGAGAGAACAACCTTTCTGCCTCTGGCCCCTTGTCCTGGGCAGATTACCTGCTCTGTCACTTGGTAATGAGGGCTTTGTATTTATTGGTGAAGGAATAAAACCCATGCTGAGGAAGTAGGGAGAAGATGTTGCTTTATTGACCTCTGCTGTTTACTTCAACCCCCTCTTTGGGAAAGCTTCTTCCTGCTCTAGCTGGTTAACTCTTTCTAGGCTGGGATATGCAGGGATGCCTCCTCTATTTTTGTACTCTAGCAGTGGGCTCTTTGTGAGGAGAGCCCAGGATTCTCTTTAGTAGTGCAATGACCATTGCTTCTCGCTTTTCCAAGTACTAAAGGTGATCAGTCATCTCGTAAACCTTGCCCCTGCAGTTGTAGAAGTAACACACAAGCCTTACTGCCCTCGTTAGAAGGAGCAGAACACTTGTTTCTCTGGTCCTGGAAGAGAAAGGGTTAAAGAGATTAAACAATTCTTTCTTCTAGTTTTTTCTTGGTGTCATTTTGTTTGGGGGATTGATCTGCCTTTGTTCTACCTTTGTGCTCTCTGGAAGTGGATGGGGAGGGAGGAGGGAGGCCTGGTGGGGCTGGGTGTTGTCTACTCCGCATGGGGAGCCCCATAACTCGTTTGGAAGCTGTGGTGGCTGCTGGGTTAGTGCTGATACTGGTTTATCAGGTGTGGGAGCTTGGCTCTGTCAGTGCAACGAGGCTGGGGCTGTGTTCGGGAGCAGAACCCACCTCTGGCTTGGATGTTGGGGTGAGGAGGAACAAGCTGGGGCTTGCTGGGGAGGGAGAAGTGACTCAAGTGTCTGACAAGGAGAGGAGTGGTGTGAGATGGGGCTGGTTACTTTGAGTCATGTCTTGTCAGGGTGGGGATAGATCTGATCAAATCCTCATGGAGTCCCTTCTGAATCCAAGGTGAGCAAGGGGGAGGCAAAGAGCCAAGGAGGGAAAATGGTCCCATCTTGCCTTGTAGCTCATCTTAAATAGCCTCGTGCCCTGAGAAGCAGAGCCCTGGGGACTTAGGCTGTGGGTCACTGGCCTGAATCACTACATAAGTAAGAGTTTGAAACCCACTTTGCTATTTTCAGCATCCGTTGGAACTCTTCTCTTTAAAAGATTCCCATTGGACATCTTTCAGCTGTAGGTCTTTGGAGGCCTCTTCATTCCCAATCGTGTCTGAATGAAATGATGGGTTTAAAAGGCAGCTCTTGCTTCTAACAAAGCAGTGTGCATCCACAGCTGGAATTGGCAATCAGCTAATTGGGTCAGATTGTGGAGTGAATGGTTGAACAAAGAGGAAGTGGGGAAGGGAAAGCCGAGTGGTTAATTTGTGGGTGGAAATGGGTAGAAGGACCTGGCAAATGAGTTTTGGTTGTGATTTAGGTAAAGGAATTGGGTTGAGGAGGGACATGTGCTGGGATGTGGGGAGAGGAGCAGTCCCAGCCCTGCTGATGAGGTCATTTTTCTCTGATGTAACGCTTCCCAGTGCCAGGAGCACATCTGCAAAGGGCTCGAGATAACCGGTTCTTGTCTGAGCAAAATGGGAGCAGGATGTCGGGAAGCTGCCTGCTGCTGCTGCAGTGAGGAATTCAGGCCTCTGCCTCTTCTTCTCCTTGGAGCTGATTCAGGCCTTGCTGCTGCAAGAGGCAAGGCTGATCAGGACCTCCTCTGGGGCCAGCAAAGAGAAGATGGGGGCTTTTAGCTGGATGTGGTAGCTAAGGAATCCTTGTGAACTGCACTTGGCTCTTTGTGCTCTTCCACTTTGTCCCTGAGAAACTGGTGATTTTTTCCTTTAACCGGAGAAGTTGCCCTGTGGATGGGCTGTGTCACTTGGAGAGGGAGAGGAGATTCAGCTTTCAAGTGCCAGGGAAGCAGCAGAGCCCTGCAGGTTAGAGCTGGGGGCTGCAATGGCTTAGGGGCATGCTTTTGGGGTGGGCGGCTGAGCTTGTGACTGTTCTCACCCTGGTGAGGAGCAGCCCCATCAACACAGCTGTGAGTGACTTTCCTGGTTCCTGCTGAGCAATTTGAGGCTGTCAGATTGCAGCAGGCACAGACCCAGGAAGGGAACAACAAAACAGCAGCCCACCCCAGCATCACCTCCAGCGCAGGGAAGGACGCCTCGGCGGTGACATCCTCCCTAGGCTCCTGTATGGTGCTGCTGCTGCCTCTGCTGTCAATGTCAGCAGGGGGAGGGGATCTCTTCCTTGAGAGGTTTGGTTCTGGCAGGCCCTGCAATGTTTGAGCTGTCACAACAGGGAAGGTTCCCAAGGAAGCCGCTTTCCGAACAGGAGCTGGCTGGGTGCCTGCTGTTTGCAGGCTCTGTGATGAGCTGGGGTGGGAAGGGGAGGTAACTGCATCCCCCCAGCAGGCTCAGCTCCAGCCGTGGTGGTGCTGGGCTTCCATAGACCCACATGGGTGCTTGGTTTGGGCAGCAGTGGGTGGACTCCAGAAAGACTCCGGTGTGCTGGCACCTGCACTGAGCAGGCAAACGTCCTCTGTGTCCTGAGGATGCTCTGGCCCGATGGGAGGTAGAGCCGCGTCCTGGCAGATAACGGTGGCAAGTTGCTGGCAGAAGTGGGAGTGAAACCTTTTGTTTCTCACATGAGAGAGTGCAGAGGCAATGATGGCAGCATTCCTGCTCCCTCCATCGATCCAGCCTTGGCGGCGGGTGGGAGAGCTGCAATCAAAAGCCCAACCTTTCATTTTATGCATAGAGAACTTACCTGCTCTCCTCTCCCTGTCATGTCCACTTCCCCACCGCCCCCGCAGTTCCTTTCCCAACTGCAGCTATTTTTCCCTGCTGACTTCAGGTGTTTTGTATTCTGCTTCGATCAATAGGCGCAGAGCAGCGGCAGCTTCCCAGTTGTCACTAGGAAGACCCTGCTGGCAGCTACCGCTCACCCCTTTTTTCTGCCAGTGCGGTGCTGGGGATGGAGAGCCCTTCTGCTCGCCTGACACACACAGAGCTGTGCAGCACAGGAGTGCTGCAGTGATTTGTGTTATTGCTGTTAGTATGATTTCCTGTCATTCAAGCCTGAGGAGGTGTTCTCCCCATGCTCCAGCAGCTGCCTTTGCCTTCCTGCCCTTGGGTGAGGAGGGAATGAGCTGAACTGCCCCTGCCCTTGCAGTGAGGCTGCACTGCAGGGAGACGTGTCCTGCCGTGGCTATTGGCATTGTCCTTGCTGCATGGCTTTGCCAAGGGAGCTGCTCCCTGGTGATAGGCTGCTGAGCAGCCTCCGAAACACAAGCAGGAAGAGCAAATCCGTTGCCTAATCCAAGGGCCGTGCCAGGCCCACATGAGCTGATGTGAACATTGGCCCCGTACATGGGTTTTTAACAGCCTCTGATATTTATGTTAGCCCCGAGCAAATCAATGTAAGGATTTTTTCCTCATCGAACAGAAAGTGTTCACTTGAAATACAAACAACTTCTGTGTGCATCTTCCAGCCCGAGTGCCACAATGGGAAGTGTCTATTAGGAGCCAAAGCACCAGGCATGGCTTTGTGCTTGAGCGCCTGCCTTTCCTCAGCATTCTCTCCTTTGGAAGTGGACTGGTTTGTGCATTTCCCTCACCCTCTCATTCCCAGGAGCACAATCTCAGGCTCCTGATCGATTCTTGCTGCAGTGACAGGTCCTGCTGCGATGATGCCCGTGCTGCAGCTGCACCTGGGGCACTCATGGCTCTGCTTCCACACAGCAGCTCCTTCCCTCGTGGAAGGGCTGTCCTAAAACGTGGGCTAGACTAGGAAATAGGGTGGGATGTTAGGAAATGTAGTGCGCAGTTCATTACTGAGCCAGTTGGGTTGGAGCCTGAGCACTCCTACAACATGCATAGTGTGTATTGAGGGCGCACAGGCCACCCCTGGACTGTCAGCCAGCCCTTCCTACTGCCATTCCACAGGGGCATCCCCTCTGAGGCTTTCGAGCTGGAAGCTTCCCTGGTATCCAATGCAGCCTCAGAAGAGCGAGTGCATTGATGAATGGGGAAGGGTGGACGCGGTTTCATCACTGAGCAGAGGCAGGTACGGGAAAGCAGAATTCCTGACTGAAGGAGCCGCACGGGGGGAGAGCCCGGCCATGTGCGGGAACCGGCCAGGGCGCGGGGGAGCAGAACCCCTCGGCTTGGTGCCGGGCACAGCACAACCAGGATGGAGACGGGCACTGCAGCCCCAGGGCTCTGTGCGAGGAGGGCACGAACGCAGGGCAGGACACGGTGAGAGCGGGGCCCGTCCTCCCTCCTCTTCCCCGGCCCGCAGCACGTTGTCCCTGCCACAGACCCACCTCTCCCTCGGCTGCCCGTGCCGTCCGAGCCCAACCAATAACGCAGTGGCCGTTTTCACAACTGGAAACGCTCTTCCTGCCCGCTGGGTCCCCTCTCGGGGGTTCATCCCCTCCCTCCCCCTTTGGCTCTATGGAGGAGCCATGCGGAGCCGCACCGGGGGGGGGGGGGGGGTCCCGGTCCCCGTCCCGGGGCGCGCACTTCCTGGTTACCGGCCGTGCCCGGCAGCGCGCGCGGTCTCCAGGAAGTGACGGCCCGCGGCGGGCAGGGCCGCGGCCGGGGATGGCGGAAGCGGAGGCCAAGATGAAGCAGTTGGGCGGCGGGGCCGGGGCCGGGCTGGAGGCGGAGCGCGGCCGCTTCCCGTACTGCGTGGTGTGGACCCCGATCCCCGTCCTCACGTGAGTGCGGGGCCGGCACCGCGGTAACCGGTAACGGGGCTGCGGGGTCCGTGCCTGCGGCCTGAGCGGAATCTGTGCGCGTCACTGGCGGTGGGTCCGGAGGGGATGCGCCATTGAGGAGCTGCAGGAGCGCTTCCCGGCCGTGGGGTGAATCAGGTGTGAACCGCGGCGTTGGGAGCGGGGAGGCTCGGGTCTGTCCTCCCTCTTGCCCTCCGGTGCCGAGGAGGTGATGGTGTCGGCTGAGTCAGGTACCAGACACGGTGTGTGGGTGCCAGGGTTGCGAATGGCGCTGCTAAACCTTTTTATGTGGGGAAGCTGCACCTTCACAACTAATAGGTTAGTATGGTTTCCTGTCATTCAAGCCTGAGGAAGTGTTCTCCATGCTCCAGCATGGTGTTTCCCATCCGGCCGCAAACCGGCTTTGGTTTTACCTCTTTCGGTGGCTTAAGATTCCCACCTTGGTCTTCTTTTCCAAAGCTTTTATCCTTATTTCCCGCTGCGACTGCTGAAGAGAGTTGTCCTGCTGTCATTCACATGGCATCGTATCTGTGGGCTCATCCCCTGATGAATAGGGGCATCTTCCTCTTGATACGGTTTTGCAGCAGGAATGTCAGTGTTATACTCAATAGCAGCTCTGTTTTCTCCCTCTGACACTTCCTGGCATCCTTGGAGACTTGAAAGAGTGTTGAGAGGAGAGTTGGGAGAAGGAAGCAGTGTGCCCTCTGAAGTGCTGTAGCAGTGTTATATCCGCTGTGCCTTCTGGCTGGTAAACCCTTGTACAGGTGGGGAGGAGAAAGTCTTCGAAACAACGGGATCATTTAGGGGAGGAAATGCTCTTCCTGGAGCCGGGATCCTTGGCTTCTGCCTGGGGCGCTTACATCTGGTTTGCTGTGCAAGCTCTCAGCCATGTGTAATGTGTTAACTGGGCCTGTCTGTGCCGTGCCATGCGGCTGGATGTGCTCCTGGCAGCAGTTGGATGCCCTCGGTGTGATCGGAGGGCACATACCTCAGGTGATGGCTGTTTCTTGCCTCCACAGATGGCTCTTCCCGGTCATCGGCCACATGGGAATCTGCACATCCACTGGAGTCATTCGGGACTTCGCGGGGCCGTACTTTGTCTCAGTGAGTAGATGATGGATGCTCAGTGGATAAATGATGGATGCAGGTGCTCAAGCAGAAGCTGTGCTTGAGCAGCTCCTCACCTTCACTGGTGTAATTACAGTAACATGAGGACTAGAAGCCACCTTCCAAATTCCTCAGCATAGTAACAGTTGTGCTGCTTGGCACCAGGTATGTGCTAATCCTCTAAGCTGCTTTGTAGTCCAGTGGACTTTAACAGTAAGGTTATAGTTCAGTGGGTTTTAAAAGTAAGGGAGTTTTAATTTTTGATAATTAATGCTCTGAATAACTTGGGACATTTAACAAAGTATTAACAGTTGAAAACAAGGAAAAGTTAGGAAACAAAGCATTTCTACCACAAAGCTAGATGGTGTCACCATGTCTAGAGGATAAATATACTTATGCCCAGGAGTATGAAAGCAATTGAAACCGAAATCCAGACATGCAAATGGGAGGCTGCTGAGGCAACGTGGCAGCTTC
The DNA here is from genome assembly GCA_039877255.1 of Loriculus beryllinus. Lineage (NCBI taxonomy): Eukaryota > Metazoa > Chordata > Aves > Psittaciformes > Psittacidae > Loriculus > Loriculus beryllinus. Next base: position 492 of record JBCJKH010046931.1, on the reverse strand, counting down.
CTCACTAAGTGGTGGTAGGCTGGGACATGGGCTTCCAGCAAGAGGCATGTCATGGATCTCGTGCTACCTTCTATCCTCTTGAGACGGTTTTCCTCTTTTCTAGGAAGACAACATGGCATTTGGGAAGCCAGTGAAGTAAGTGCTCCTGTTGGCTCTTATTGAACTAGACAACTAACCTGCAGAAGTTAATGGGGTTTGGGGGGAGGAGGAAAGGTGCCTGGGTTTTGTGTGCCTGTCAGAGCAGGTTTACACTTTGAATGGCCAGAAGGTTTCTGATGCTGGGATGTGAAAGCAGTCCAGAGCTTTGTCTGTGCCCTCAGAGATCTGAACATTCTCTTGGCTACAGAGATGCTCCAGGGACTTGGAGACAGACAGAGAGCTGGGCTGGGTCAGCCTGGAGAAGAGAAGGCTCCTAAAGGGGAGACCTGAGAGCAGCTCCAGTGCCTAAAGGGGCTGCAGGAAAGCTGGAGAGGGGCTTGGGACAAGGGATGT
>JBCJKH010046930.1:17694-50875 GCA_039877255.1 Loriculus beryllinus | reverse complement strand
CTCGTTCTGTTCCTGAAGCCCACATGTAAGAGTGCTGTACCCATGTCTGTCCTCATGTGGGTGACCAAATGAACACATCTCACTTGTCTAGTCGAGTGATGTATTGTGTGGAAATACTTTACAGCTGGTGCATTCTGAGCATCAGTTGGGAAAAACTGACTCTGTGTCCAAGAAATATGCTACTTTGTGTATACGACCCAGAATTGTGTACAGGACAATTACCTTCCTCCACAGGGAAGGTATAATCACAGATCAGTCAAATTCTGTCTGGCTCTGAGGAACTTGAGACCTTTGAATTTCCTTCTGATACATCTGTGATTGTCAGATATCGCTTTTCTACAGCTATAAATAAGTTCCTTTATGAGAACAGAGATACCACATAAAAACTTCTGCAATTTTGATAAGGTTCTTGGTTTGTTAGTTTTGCTTTATGTTTAAACATACACTGTAGGAATTCCCTTCAGTGATCTACTATGAATTTTACTGTTCAGTCTCATTATTAATTTTATTATTTTGTACTAAAATGATTCACAGGTATGCTAGCCTCCTATTTAGACTTCATAGTTGATCTTATTTAAGATTAAATTTAAGTGAGAGAAGCGTGCTGTGGAGTATTAGTCATCAGTTTGTAGTGCTGTAGTTAATTTGCATGTGCTTCAGTTCTTGTTCCTGTTAGATCTAGTTATATCTTGTTTTCATTTTTCCATTTTTGAATGTATAATTATATTAAAATTTGTTCTAATGGAAAGAGTCTTGTATTAATTAAATATTTATAGTCTCTTAAGTAGTCTTAGAAGTCCTTGTTATTGTGGTGTTCCATCCAGGTTTAGACATGCATATCCTTAACTTTTGCTAAGAGGAGGCATGTTGAACAGTAGTGTGAGCAATTGCATTTAGCAGGGTTTTTTTCATTATTATTATTCAGTTGGTTATTAACTGTAGCCTGTAGTATTTATAATTCAGTGACTATAACTCCTGCTGAAGAAAGAGGTAATGCTACATTTTTCACTGAATCATCCTGTTATAATAGGTTATTATAGTGAAATACAGTCTATCACATTTCATTTTGTAACTGATTAGTGAGATGAGTAAAAAAGGAATGGGATATTATAAGTGGTTTTTTTTAAAAAAAAGAACAAACACAAAACTTCAGAAATACTGGTTCTAAGCTATAGTGATCACCTTCATTATTCTTTTAGTGAACTGTTGCCATTTACCTGTTATAAATGGCATATTTTATGTAAAGTATATTTGATGACATTCAAATGGTGTGAGTGCATCTTTCATACAATTCACTCTTAAATTCATTATAATGACTGTCACATGCATTCTTCTTCTCAATTATTTATATTTTCTGTACTCTTAAGTTACTGGTCACTTTCTGAGTTAAACGTCTTACTAAATTTTATGTGCCAGTAGGCAGCATATGTTGCATTTTGCCAATGTATGAAGGCAACTTATTTTGTGGCCTGAAGCCACAAAACCAGGGACATTCTGAGGGGTGAAAGGTATTTAAGCTAGCCATACTTAGCATGTATTGTAATATAATTATATATGACAGAGTGGCTGTCTGGCCAATTCCTGTTCCCCCTGCCTGCTTGAAATGATAGACGATAGCTCAAACAACCCCTTATCTCCTTATGCCTATTACAAACCAAATGGAGAACAGGATTGTTTGTGTTGTGCAACAGAGTATATAGTCTGTTGGCACCTGTTGCTCCTTATAGGATGGAAAAAGGCATCAGCTCAGTTACCTATGGCTCCAGTAGCAGACCTGGTTCTCTGTGCTGTGGAAGACCAAGGGATGCTCTCAGTGTTTGTATCTTGAAGGATGGAAGGCAACTGCTGAGGGTAGGGCACATAAAAGTGTGCGACCATGGGCATGGCTACTGTGGATGCTGAGGATGAATCATACTGAGCAAAGGTATAGCATTCACCAAACATGCAGCAGCCTTTAATTTGAGATTTAATTTCATATATTTGGAATTTGAACTACTGTATGGCATTTAATACTAAGAGAAGTCTTTAAGATGCACTGGCTACTACACAACTGCAATCCATATTTTATTTCAAAAAAAATAATTTACCAAGTAGCTTGCCTAGGACTTTGTGTTTTGTTGTGGATTTGAACATTACAATTGGAAGGTTTTTTTGACTGCACAAATTCTAAGGCAGATGTACTACAAAATAGCCATTTTCAGTTGGCTGTCTCTACGGGGAGAGTGCAGAGTACCATGGTTCTTCTCTGCCTGCTCATCAGCTTTCCATACAGGCGTGACCCATTGTGGGCAGCTCTTCTGACTTGATACAACAAGGATTTTAGCTCTAGTCACTATGTGTTGCATATTGTAAGAAGTAATTATCAAAGCAAAGTCATCTAAGATCATGTTTAAATCTACTCTTGTTGACTCTCTGCTGAATCAGTGAAGATAAGATGTTCAGGAGGTTTGAGCTGACTCTGTGCTTGCTGTTCACTAGTGATTTATTGTCACCAGTTTAGATTCAGCAAAATGTTCCCAGAATGAAAGTTCTTAACATTGTTTGATGAATTACAAGCATATGCGGTGTAACTGTGACATCCTTAGGGATGTAGGAATGAGCCCCATGTTAGGTGCAAAATACGTTGTTGTGGTTTAATCCCAGCAGGCAGCAAAGCCCCACACAGCTGCTTGTTTACTCCCCTAACAGTGGGCTGGGGAGAGAATTGGTAAGGTAAAAGTAAGAAAATTCATGGTTTGAGATAGAGTTTAATAAATTGGGGGAAAGGGGGAAGATGTTTCCTACATGACAGTGCTGTCTGGTTTCAGATCCCTTTCTAAGCCAGTTGATACATCCAACTTTTAATATCTTGAAGCAATGATTTACATAGCTGTGGAAACTCATCAGTATTTTCGCTTGTCTGGTTGCTTTTTAAGGTTGTTTTTTTGTTCTAACTGCTACACCATTAATGTCATATTCTGATAAAGATAGTACAGCCATACCAGTTCCCCCTTCTGTGCCATACCTGCTGTTGCGCAGTTGTGCTCCCTTTCAGATTTTCATTTCTGAGGTGAAGAGTTGATTTATTTAATGTAGTCTGTATAGAATCCACATCATATAAATTATTATCACAATTATGACTTCTCAGGTTTTTCTTCCTAATTTTAAGTCTTTTTGCTCTTTCATTGCTGTTGAGCGGAGTTATATCTTGAAATTTTTTTAGGCTTCACCACCCTGAATAACTGTGTGTTGTTTGAAACCTTTGTCATCTCCTTACTCTCACTCATTCCAGATTGTGGTATTAAATGTGTTCATAAATATGTCTATTTGCAAGTTCTCTGGGAATATGATGAAGAAAAATGACTATGTATTTCTAAGCTTTCTTTCCAATTTTTAACCATTTCTAAAACAAGAATTAACATCTAACATCTTAGCGTTTCTTAGAGACTTTGCTGAAGTCCAATTACACCATATCACCTTTACCCCAGTGTTTCTCAGCTCTTCCACAGTGTTCCTCTGTTACTGATTTTTCTAGGATGTGGCTTCCCTCAAACAAATCTACTCGCTTTTGCCTAGGGTACTTTATACACAGAATCTTCCCTAATTTTATTTGACTTTATAGATGCCTAATACAAGCTCCTAGCTCCTGAAATGTTTTTGTAAAATTTTGGTCATATGTGCTGCTGATGCACAGAGGCTGATTTAAGCAAAAGATGATTCTAGATTGAAGTGTTTAATGTATATTATTAATGTGTAGTCCTGGGAAAATGTAACTTTTCAATATTTCTTCTAAAACTTTTTTTTTTCCTGAAACCTTGTCCATTGAGACTGTGCATAGTTTCCTTGGTGCTCCTTCTCTACAGTCTGTAGAGAACAGCTGTCATGCAGAACATGTCTGATCAATACAAATAAGAACACGCTAACTAGATTACACTGTTAAAATCATTAAAAACACAAAAGGCCATGTAACACTATTCACATGATGGACCAGAAACTTGAGTTTGTACTGCATGACTATTTTCCTGTTCTCCTTTTATGTATTTAGTTGCTTCCAAAATAATATTATAGTAACCAAATAAGCATTACATATTTTACAAAAGTATGCCCAGAATACTAAGGTCTTTTTTGTCCTGCCAAACATATTCCTATTTGCCTTTGGCTTTAAAAGTCTCATTTGTTTCATTGAAGCCCTGTACTGTTGATCTTCTGAAGAGCTCTTAGTCTAGTTTTGCAACCATGTAGTGTTCAGGAATTGTATCCTTTATAAATGAAAGCTGTGGTTTTAACAGAACACTTCCTTCAAAAGAATTTTAGAATTCAAATTTTGTTCAAGCTGCACTGAGATGTTCATGTCCATCCTCTCCCATGTTCCCACCCTGGCCTGGTGATCAGTGTCATTAATCAACTACTTATAGTAGAAAGAATACCAACAAGGAAAGAATGCCAACAGGGAAAGAATGATGAGATAATGTATATATCTTGTGAAATGATGGTTTATAAACTCCACTAGACTTCCCAGAGTTGATGTAACTATGTAGAACCTACTATACTGCATAGCAGAATTGCAAAGGATGAGGAACATGCTATTCTGTGCACTTTACAATTACAGTGACAAAACAGTTCTTACTTCAGCATACACACAAAAAGATGACAAGATGATAAAGATAGTGAAAAAAATACAATGTGTTATTGTGCGAATCAATCAGAAGTTATCATACAAATACTTGCAAAAAAAAATCTAGTTACCATTGTACTTACATAAAAATTCCATGCTCATAGGCATCTCTTGAACATTAAGAAATCCTACCCTTTTTTTGCTGAAAAAACAACCAAAAAACCGCACTGGTTGGTCATTGTAATTTGTTTGACATGTTTATACCCAATTTCACCAAAACTGAATGAAGTAAAATCACATAAAAATTAAGCCAAGTTTATATAGCAGAAGTGTTATGTTTACTTTGCTCAGTATGAGTTTTATAAGTAACTTTTGTAAAATATTGAATATTTTACAGAATATTGTACAGAATTAGTAAAAATCCACAAATTTTGACAGAGGTTTGACATAAAAAGTGACATGATCCATCAGAGAAGTTACTGGTAGTAATAGCAAAACTGACTTCTTTACATCAGCTTACGTGAGCAATACCACTTGTATGTGTTCAGGATAATAAATCCTTATTTTATGGAGCTTAACACCTAGGGTTTAATCAGTTCACCTTTCTAGCCTTGAAGTTGTTCTTGGGATAAAATGCTTGCTATTTAGTAAAATTAAGTGTATCTTCTGTAATTATAACTGAATTAATGGCAGTTGTATTCTTCCCCATTTTCAAACCATGCGTGTTACTGAATTGTCAAATATTTTCTTGGAAAAAATACTTCTATAAATGTAGTTAAAATGCTGATGTATTTGAAACGTATTAAAACAGAGAAGTACGTAAAATCTGTAATGACTTATATAGCTCTTTTGAATAGGACACATTATGTTTTGCAAAATTTATTATTTACATACAGAAGTTTGTTATATTAATGTCTATATACAAGATTCCTTATACAGGTTCAATCTACTTCATGGAAATCTCCTTTAAGAGTTAGTGTTCTAGTTTAGTCCAACAGAAGATGTCTGAGAACTTCCTATTTTGTTTTCTTGGATAAACAAGAGTGAAGTACTTCTTAAAAGCAACTTCTTATTTTCACAAACAGAAGTAAGACTTCTCTTTTTTTTTTTACCAGGAAGAACGAGGCAGGATTAGTAGCTGTACAGTATAGCATTTGGTAATCTTAAATTGATGTGATGATGAATTGATATAAATCCTGAAGCAACAGAGAGAAATTACTATCCGTTTCTTTAAACAATCAAATCAGAGATTTCTTCTTTAAAGAACTTGAGTGGTGAGTGGTAGTGGAAAATCGCTCTTGTGTATATTGTCCAAGTTTTATTTCTGAAGTACTTTCCAGTGCTAGGCCTGAATCTCCATGAAGTCTTCTGCAGATAAGTTGGAATACAGTCTTACGGACACTTCTGGACATTAGGAAATACATAACTGGGTCTAAGCAGCTGTTAAAAGATGAGAATATGAGCATCACCTCATTGCATTTGTGAATGATTTCCTTCCAATGACAGGATGGATTTTGTAACTGTGATGTAATGTAGACAAACCGGAATATGTGGTATGGAACAAAACAGATGGTGAAAATTATGAGCACAATGAAAGAGTTCCTTGCTGTCTGGGTATATTTTCCTGCATTGGGAAAATTTGCTCTTTTCCTTGAAATTTTCAGGAGGTTCTTAGCAATTTTAACATACGAAAGTATCAAAAGGAAAAAAACTATCCAAAAAATGAGTACAATAACATAATTTAAAATTGCTTCTGTCTTTGCATTGTGTTTATTTCGGTAATGAAAGCACATGGTAGAATTGCTATTCTCACTCTTAAAGAAAGATGGTGCAACTACTATTATAAATCCTGTTAGTGCGATTGCCCACACCATGCAACAGATATGTATACTTCGTCTAGTAGTTAACATTTTAGGGCGCTTCACAGACTTATTTATTTTTACATAACGATCTAGGCTGATTAGTCCCAACAGTACTATGCTAATATACATGTTCATATAAAATAGAGTTCCAACAATCTTGCATAAAATCAGTCCAAACATCCAGGTGTTTTTGGTAACATGATAGAGTATTCGGAAGGGAAGGCAGAAGATCAGCAGAAGGTCTGCAACGGCTACATTTAGCAAGTAAACTTGGATAGAATTCCTTTTCTGATGAATGCACAGGAAAGCAAACAGGGCTATAATATTTCCAACCAGTCCAACGACAAAAATAATGGAGTAAAAAACTATCAAAGCAAGTGAGAGTGAGTTGTCATCTAAGGAACAAGTGGCATTGTTTTGAATTTCTGAGGCATTTATGGCTAGGTTAGGTAGGTTACTCCAAAAGTCCTCCTTGTATGGAATAATGGTCAGTAAATCAGCTGAAGCTGCACCCATCATTTGTGAGGATTTTTTTAGCTGTTCTGTAGGAGTGAAAAGAGAAATTGCAAGAATTAAATCACTACTGGACCATTTTCATGTGTTTGCTTTATTGCATACAGTCTTATGTGATATACACATTAAAGGAAATTGCTAAAGCAGGTAAATGCACAGAAGTATCATTGTAGCTGAGTAGAAGGACTTTCAGATAGGTATCATGATACAGTATAAGTCTAGAATAACCAGTTCTCTGTTTTAGTTCACAAGAAGTACACAAGAATAGATGGTATAGAATACTCACACAGGCAACCATTTTTGTAGTTATATCTTTCTAACTGTTGTTGTTTTCAAAATCAACTATTATGATTTGCTTCAGACTTTATAAATTTTTTTTTCTATAAGTACAAATAATTTTTTTAAGTTCAGATGTTAGGATTTCTCTCTAACACAGGAAACTTTTTAATTAAGATGCAAGAATGGGTAAGCATAGCTGAGTGAAGTGATGTCAATGTTGATACAAAGTACATAGAAATATATCAAAACAATTCTAAACTCATCAGTATTAATTTTAAATAAGTGCCCAGGATCTCTCACATACAAGTCACCAATTTTCAATTAGAAAAGCAATTGTAAATTAAAATTTATTTGGCTATGTAATCTGTTAAAAGTAACACTATGAGCTTGTTTTTAATACTTTATATCTTCATGTAAATTTAAGTGTTTTTTCCTTAGCTGTTCACAAATCAATATTATAAGAAGCTAATATTAGCTGGAAGTCACATTAATGCAGTAACACTGTTTTCACATTTTCCTTGTTTTCATTGTTTCCTTTGTTTTCATTTCAAAGTTTTTAATTTCACTAAGCTTACTTTTGACCAGGAAGGTACAATGTAGAAGTTACAAATCGGTTTTGACCAAAGAAGAAAAAACAAAAAAGTGTGTGGTTAGGAGAGCAGAATCAGAAATAGCTGTTTAGAGAGATGGTTGACTGATTAGTAATGATACAACTTTGTCCTCAGTTTGTATTTCAGAGTGATAAAAGGTTCCATAAATAAGTTTGCTTTGATTTTTTCATTTTAAAGGAGCGAGCTTTTTTCTCCTAATCCCACAAAATGTATAGAATTGGTGTTAACATAGTTTTTCATTTGCATGCTAGGTCTAAAAAATGCAAATTTACATTTAAATGTGTGACGTGGCTACAGCAGTGAAAATGGCAGCACTTTAGATAAAAATCTCAGTAAAATTAATGCACATACAGAATCTGCATTATTGAGAGGACAGACTAAAATATTTTAAATGTGCTATGTAGGTTGACCTCACAATTGTATTAAATTTGTACAATATGTTAGCAGTTAAAAAAATATTCCTGTTTTCATATTGTCCAGGCAAGATGTAATTTTGAAAGTTTCATTAAAAAAATGTGATGCTTTCAAATACATTTTGAAACCTATCTACTGCTAGAATTTCTTGTTATGATGCTTTTCTGTAAAAATGATTGACATCATAACTTGCAAAGTATTGACAAGTTTTAGGTCAATAAGAGCGAAAAATCTATTACATTGCACATGCATTAGAACTATAACTTCTCACTACCATAAGTTTTGTGACCTGGAAGCAAACAGGCATGCTTAACCCTAGGTGTGTTTAAGAAAGAGTTTGAAGGTCAGTAGTACCTTTGCAGTTAAATGACATTTTAATAGAAATCTTATTTAATATGGGTAAAGTATAAAAGAAGGCACTTACCATTTATACATTGAGAACTTCTGCTGATTTTCAAAACCACTAGTGAAGACAGGGAGGAGTAACATGCAAGTCCTCTTATTAGAAAGCTAAATCACCAGCTTCTCTATGAGAGTGATGAAAATCAGCTGACATAGTACAATTAGCAACAAGAGGAAGTTTAACTAGTGTTGCAACTGGGGTTTTTTTTAAATGTGTTTTAACTAGCAAAACTCAGTTTATTGAAAAGATCAATTTTGCTGTTAATTTGGGGTTTGCTGCAGACGTTTTATTATAAAATTTTCTCTGAGTTGGAGATTTTTTTTTTATTTTTTTTTTTCTCAGAAACTTTGTTTCTGGTGAGCAGTGTCAGTGGCTTCCTTTTTGAATGACAATTATGTTGGTGCGTTCTCTCATCTTTTTAATGTTGTCATGGAAGTTGATTAAAGATAAATTGCCACAGTAAAATGGAACATTTTGCTTATGTTGGTGTAGTTGTTCCATCTACCTTTTTGCCTGTGGCTAGAAATTTGAGGTTGATCTTTTTTCCACTCAGAATGGCAGCTATGAGATATTGTGAAAGTGCCCTAAGTGGTGTGGCTTAAGAATTTTAATGAGGCAGAAGTGGAATACAGTGTGCTGAGATACTACCATCTGGTAATATTATTTTAAATAGGGTGAAAGGGATTGAAAGTTACATTTATAAATTGCAAATATAGAAATGGATAGATGGTAGCCTAAATTTAATGATCATCTCAAGAACATTATCTTGACTTAGTATTCTCCTTAGTATTTGAAATTATAATTTCCATGTTAATTTTACTAATATATCATCTGTTTAGGAATGAAGCTTTTATGTGACTCTGCACATTTCAGTTAGACTTGTAAACAGGCTCTATGCATTCTTACTTAAAGGTGATTGTCTTGTATAATTGAAGCTTTTTAGAGGAAAACATGGGTGATAGCAGATAATGATTTTAAGTAGTCAGATTGATCTTACTGTAGCTCCTTTGCACTATTTTGAGGTGCAAGGTTTGCAATTTAAGCAGTAATATATTCTCAAGAAGCAGTATACACATTTGACATTCTCCAGTTTAAATAATGGTTGACTGCAGAATGAGGCAGGAAGTCATTTTGTATCAAATGCAGTAGTTTGGCTATGTGTATTATATATTAAATTGTGTTTGAATGGATTATGTCTACAGCAGTCAGTATCCATCCAAATTGTGTACTATTGTGCCATTTTTATATGTTACACCTCACTAGTGGAAAGACAGTGGAAAATCAAAGATGGCTGTGCCTGGAATCAGTTTAGAAGCCTAAACAATTCCCCTTCCCAGCCCCCTCACCTCCCACCCCACCCCTTAAAAACTCAAGGATGAAAAATAAAAAGAAGTGTTAATTTTTATCTCCATTTTATTATAATTTCACTTTGTGTTCCTTGTGAATTCTGTTAAGTCCTGAAAGAATTTTGCTGTGCCTGGGACAATTGAAAGGGAAGCCAGTGAAGAAAGATGAGACCATGCCAGCAAAAAAAATACCTGAAATTAAGAAATACTGAAATAAATAAATAAATAAAAACTAGCTTCTGCTTGCAAATTTTTGAAATCAAGTTCTAAAATGGAAATTTTATTTCTCAAATAATAAGATAATTTTTCTGGGTTTTTTGTCTTTTCAGCCACACTGTGTACTGCTTGCCTCAAAAGAGAATTCAGCCCCAGTGAAGCTTGGTGGCTTCGGGGTAGCAATTCAGTTAGGAGAGTCTGGGCTAGTTGCTGGAGGTAAGAAGTTTTCCTTTGAAGTTATATAATATTATACATGTTTTATTGTAGAGTTCTGTTATCTCACACAGACTGGCCTGCAAAACAAGAACTTAAAAATAATCTTTCACTAAAGACTTGTTAACATTATAAATGCATACAGTTAAGCTAAATTGCTTGTAATGTGTAACGTAGTGCATACATATACTGACTATTAAATCCCTCTGAATGTTACTCAATAGGAGCTTACAGTGATTTGATCGAAATAGAATTGAAAAGAGAAAAGAATTTTCCACCTTAATACAATCTTTGGCATAATTCTTCCATGCCTGACAAAATAAAAATGCTATCAGGACTGAAATGTATGTGAAAGCAATTGAGGATTTACTACTGCATCGTCAGTACTCCCCTACGTTTCTTAGGCAATTTCTGTCAGAACATTATGCTGTTTAATAGCAAAATCTTACTAGTTTTCATGTGTGACTCTTTTCTATGTTTTAATATTTCATTGTAATTATTGCATAAAACATCAATATCTTGATGCATATGTATATTTTTTGACTGTGTTTTATTTTCTGTGGATTTTATTTCCTCTAGCTGCCTTCCATATTGTTCCAGACAATAGGGTTATGCTTTTATCAGCCTACACAGATGAAGACCCAATCAATTTTCTGGTGCTTTCACTGCCAGAGTAGGAGACCAGAGCAAAATATTTTGCTAGTTTTATTATTTTTTTCTTCAAAACAAGTAACCTCCTCTCAGTACCGTGTTTCTTCAGAAACTCAGATTTCTTAATCTATTTACTTAAAGGTCTGCATCAACTTGGCTTTTCTATGCTCTTTAAATTAAAAAGCAAATCTAACATAAGCATGCCAACAGCTTCCATTCCCTTCCTGATGTTACTAATACCCTTGAAATATCCAAGTGTCTTATTAACTGAGGGACCTAGATTCATCTTTTCAAAGAGAATACCCATTCAGTTAAGTTACTGTTCCTGTGTTTTCCAAGTTTACAGTACCTCAGCCACTGGTTTTTTTAATGAGAGTTCCTACACTTTTGTTTATGATTCTCTCACTTTTCTTCTTCATATTCTCACTGAGCAACTTTATCCATTTCTTCTGTTTCAGCTGCTCTTCTGAAGACAGTCAGACATAGTGTACTTTCTTTCAGACTACTAACCATCTCTTAAGAAACCTCAAGTTCATCTTGGAAAAAAATCCTATGCTTTTCCCCAGATTAGTCATATCCTTCCTTTCCTGTTACTATTCACTGTTCGGTGATCCCGCACATCGTTCGTGTGCTCAACCTCCACACAGTCGTCAATGCCGGTCTAGTCTTTCCTTTTTTATGTGAAAATGTTTTCATTCCTTTCTGTTCTGTTTGCAGTACTTCTAGAGGCTTCTTTCTTAAGCATCATCAGTATAATAATTCACTATCTTTTGCCTCATCCATCTTAACTTCTGCCGTATCAGTCTACCTTCATTCTTTTTCTTTTTTAACTCTTTCTCAATTGTCACTTCCAATTTGCAGCCCTTTTTTTAGCACTTGCTACTTTCAGTTTCAAATTCCTCTCGCTTTCAGGGATACACAGGGTAATTCCACTTTCTTTATATACCATGGGAGGTCACAGTGCTACTTGTTTCAAGATTTCTCCTTAGCTGACTCCACATCTCTTTCTTCCCATCTTCCATTTAAATCCTTATACAACAAACTACATCTGTTATCTGGCAATTCTTTTCCCTTTCCTACCTGAAGCATAGTCCCATCTACAGCATTTCTGTGATTCACTTGCAAGATTTTATTTCTTCAGCTTTACACTATCACCCCATAGGTGTTACGTGAAAGTTAACAATGCTGTCTGTTTGAACTGGGCTATAAATTCCTTGTAAAAAAATGTTTATCTACATATTTGTTTAAGTTATCTATGTGCCCTATGGATAAGTTTTGTTTTGTAATGCTGATAATAACAATAAATTGCAGGCAGTACCTATTTTTCAGTTGTCTCCTAAATTAAATAGAAGCTCTCTGTATAGGTTTGAGCAGTGCCAACCCATTCACTTTCGCATGATTTTCCTAATTTTTAGTAAAAAACATTAATTCAGTTTAACATAGTCAATTATTTCCCTTTCAGCATGGCAATTCCTATATTTGGTGTTTAGCACATCTAAAAAGGAAAATCTCTATTAAACAAAACCTATTATGGCACTAAGGTTCTTTTACTGACCTGAAATCCTCTGTGCTTCTAAGCCATTTCAGTGCTAAGTACACCTTAAAATTTTTACAACACTGAAAACACACTGCCTTATACTTACAGAAAGTGGAATACTTATTAATCTTTCTGTATCTAGGTAATGTGTATTACCACAGTACCCTAGCAGAATATACTGATTACTAGTGTAAATCGCTATGTAAATGACCGTGATGTTCAAGAGCAGAAATCTTTTTCTTTATGTCACTTGGAGTAATTTCTCATTTAAACCAAAAAAGAACAGCTTTCCTTTAGAAAAAGCATGTCAACACTGAAAGTAATGTGACTGTAGTAAAGTTCAACTGACAGGACTCTTCCCTTAATCTGAACTCCCCACCGTTATGGAAAAGTTCCTCAATATCTGTGATGATAACTCTCTCTTTTCCTCTTAAAATAGGAGTTTCTTTATCTAAAATATTCAGGGGTTACCAGTGTTCTAGAAACTTTTCCTTACTTTCATGTGTTTGTGCCATTCTGCTTTCCTTTTTACACTGGTATAGCTGTGCTTGGTAAGCATAGCTAGTGTGTAGCCCCAGGACAACACAAATAAAAGGGAATTTTCTCCCTCAATGTCTTCAAAGCCTGCCTTCTATAGTGCAGCTTTTGCTTTCTTTGGGACTACAGAATTTTTTAACTTAAAAGACATCGTTTTTTTCGAGTGTGTGTAAGTTGATTTTTGTGAGAAAGGGTATTTTTGTAATTAAGTTAAACTAAGTCTCAGGAATTGAAAGTAGACCAGTCCCAATCTTTTGATGTAAATCAAAGATAGACATGTGTTGTTTAGAAGGATTAGAACTACAGTGTTCTTTTGAGCAGACAGAGGATTATCTGAGAGACATGTAAGGAAGCTTATTATAGCAAGCTCTGATGTCATACTAGATGTCATTAATGAAAATGTCTGTGGAATAAATTTTTGGAACATGACTGTGTTTTATCAGCTAACAACCCAGTCGAGTTTATTTTTAAGATAATTTAATTAAGTGCCAGAAAAAGGGACATAGCCATAACTAATTTTTCATAAGATCAAAAGGGAAAATGTAAGGGAGTACTTCCAGTTCCACTATGTTTGTCCATAAGCTGCAATGCACTGAATAAAAAGCATGTGTCACCTTCCAACCTTACACCTTTCCAACCTTCAGAAAACTATTTTCATGAGCTACCAATATCAAGGTCTCTTCTTGCAGTTCTTATATCAGAAGGAAAAAGTTTTCTGTGTATTAATTTGAAGCATCGAAGTAGGTATTTTAAGATGGAATTTTGGCAGTATGTTCAGTAGTTACAGATCATCATAATTTGTAAGTGAACTCTACTGTGGAATAGGATGTAGAAGAAAACTGTCCATGTTTGCATGGTTATCATGCAGCTGGAGTAGTGGAACATCTGGGAAGTCAGTGATTTAATAAAGCAATCTCACACTACTATCTCTGTCTTCTTCCTTAAATGATTTTCTTTCAGAATGTGGTATGAATAGTCTCAATATTTTCTAAATAAATGTGACATCAGATTTATGAGATATCAAATGTCTCAGATGCTAGATCTTGGGGGTTTTATCTAGTATATGGTATAAAAGTCTGAAGGAGCAAAAGCCATTCAGTCCACAAGTTCTTATTTCCTCCACTTAATCTAGTTACTTTCTCCTGGTTTCCGCTAGTAAAAATAACTGTATGAAGTTCTATACTGTCAAGTCTTATATATGGATAGCTGACTCCTTTTCACTTTTTACCTTTAGCAGCAAAATGTCAGAGGTATGATGCTAATTCAGTCCAGCATTGATTTGTATGTATTATTAGTTAGTCCCCATAAGCTGCTTCAGAATCCTGTAACATCTTCAGGTATCCTATCACAATCATCATCAGCTTACTGGCAAACATCTTGTATGTTCTTAATAAAAGTACAGCACATAAATATCAAGTGTTCTTAGTTCTTCATCCACTAGCCTTTTAGACTTACTACAAAAAAGAGTAAAAGAAAGCATTACCATAAATTTCCTTGCAAGTAAAACTGTGGAACTGGGGAGGTTTCTTTTAAGTTCCTTTTTTTCTATTTTCTTTCCATCAATGTAAAAGTGATTGCAGAATAATAGCATGGGTTGTAAGGGACCTTTGAAGGTCATCCAGTCCAACTCTCCTGCAATGATCAGGGACATCTTCAACTACATCAGGATATTCAGAGCCCCATCTAACCTGCCCTTGAATGCTTACACGGATGAGGCATCTACCACCTTTCTGGGCAGCCTGTTCTAGTGTTTCACCAAACTGGATCTTCTTGGTTTAAAGAACATATTTTTGAATTGTTGTGTTTGTACACTGCATAGACTTTTTTCCTTTTCATCATCATTGTCTGAATGATACAGCAGATCTTTATTTTGTTTTCCAAGAAGTAAATGTTTATAAACTGATGTCCTACACTAGTATTCTTCTTTCTATTGAATGGTAGCATTTCTTTCTTTGGCAAAGCAAGTTCACTATTTCACTTTTTTTTTTTTTTCCCTAAAAAATAAAAAAATGTGAGAGTCTTCAAATTTTTACCTCTGGTAGACTTAAAAACAAACCACATAAACACAACAAAACATACAACTGTGGTTTACTGTCTCTCAGAAATTCCACTTCACATCTGGATCAATTTGAGGGCATGTACAAAAGGCTAATGTATTTAAAAGTCAGTTTAAATTTACTTCCTTCATCATGGTTTTATGGCTGAAAATGCCATTGAATCAGTTACTATAATTTGTCTGTTTAACATATGATCTTTGTTCATTTTCTGGACACTAATATCCAGTTGTCTGCTGATGCATCTTTTAAAATGCATTTTCTTCAGTCTTCTGTGCTGAAGCTGAATTGCCTTTTTTTTTCTCTTTTTTTTTCTTTTTTTTTTTTTTTTTAATCTGTTCATCTTCTCTGTACACCTGCCTTAAACATCTCTATTGTCTGGAGTAATGTGGAAAGGAATTAAAAGCATGAAGTATTGACATAGCTGATCTGTTGTGTGTGATTCTTCAATTCCTTCCACATTATTCTGGACATCCCACTCTTTCAGAAACTCCTTAATTTATGAACATATTTCTTATTACACTATTATGAGAGGTCAGATGGTGATGTTTATTAGTACCTCACATTTTTTTCCTAAAAATTATTTGTTCCAGTTGTTTCCTTATACATCGTTCAGATACTACTGCTGTTGAAAGACTCTCCTTCTGATATCTTGGTCATCAAACCCCTGCCTTAGGGATGACAAAATCTGATTGGGTCTCTGTATATACTCTTCTTCTTGTGGAAAGCATAGCCCTATTGTCTGGAATAATATGGAAAGAGTCATAGAAACTAAATTATCAAAGGTAAGTCAACATTTATCTTTGGTGCTTGTAAATGATATCAGATTGACTACATCTGAAGACTGAAGGTCTCTGTTTATCCGCAGGAAAAATCAGTAAAATTAGCAATTTTCTGAATTTCCAGACTACCATTATGCTTCAAAACTGGCCAATAAGAAAACTTATCTCTAGAAATATGATATCAAATGTCTGTACCTATTCAGGCATTGAATCCTTCCTAGGTCAGCAAATACTTTGATGTAGGCATTTACTTACAGTAAATTGGATGCATGCAAGTGTCACATCGAGTGGATACCACTGCAAAGTCTTCATATAGTGATGATTTTCTGTTAGTGCTACTCTAGAAAAGTTAAGAACCTAGAAGCATATAAACAGAAAATTGATTCCAGTCTTCCATATGATTTCTTCTCACATGCAAATATGACTGAAAATAATGTGTGTATTATTTATATAATGATTAATAATTAATATTTACATAAATAATATTATAGGTATAATATTTATTTAAATAAAACAATGTTAATTTTTATGGGCCGTCATTCAAATGTATCCATAAGTGTTCTTATATTCTGAAGAACAGAAGACCTGTGAGGGCAGAAGTTACCTACTAAAGAGAGAAAAATGCTTTTGCTTACTACTTCCAAAATGATGCAGAGTTTCTCGCAGAACCCCAAAGAAAATTCAAAAGCTTCTAAAATATTTTAAAGAACTGAACTATTTGGAACAATTTCAAAATTTTACACTGCGTGAGTTCAGGAGGCAAATTTTGCACTAGATAATTTTCAGCAGAGGTGATACTTGGTCTAAAGAGCAGTGGGTATCCATGATTTTAGAAAACTTTGATGTCTACAGATTCTGTTTATCCTGCTGCTGATGCTCACCTTACAGTTCTTGTGGTTGCAAAATGGGAAAAATCCCTATCAATGTGCGTGCAGATGTGAACGCCGTTCATTTTGCTGAGCTAAGCGTGACCCAGAAGTGCAGTTCAGCAGTCCTTGCTCAAGTTCGTTTTTTAGAAAAACCTCAAAAGCAGCATTTGCTCCTTTTGATGAAGCCAGTGGCTTGTTGTCACGAGGATGACACCTGACCAGGAAATGCTTTAGACTCTTGAAGTTTCTAATTCACACATATATAATTTTCTTATCCTATTTAAATTGACAGTTCAGTATCAACCAATTAAGTTTCTATTCATCCTGGGTTTGCTTTTTCGCACCACCATCACCCCCCTATCTAAAGTATCAGGATCCTGTAGTCTGTACTAAAAAGGTTACGAAGCCAAATCATTCTATAATTATTTTCAGTAACTGTAATCTAACAGTGGTAAATAGCAGGATTTTATTAAGTTATCCTAGCTTTCTTTCTCATTTCATTTGTTTTTATAGAGCTCTCTTTTTAAATTTGAAAGTGAGTATTAAGGTTTAGTAGTACTGGTTTTTCAGCATGCTATTAAGTAGCATCCATTTTTCATCCAGTTTATAGCAGTTTCTTGGGGTTTTAAACAGCTGTGTAAAATGTTTCCTATTATTGAACTAGTCAATTCTTTCTGCTCAACATTAAGCAGTTCATTAAAGTGGATCTTTATAGTATACTGGTTTTGAGCTAGGGTTACGAAGATCCAATTCTTATACTTGTAATCTACATGCTTTAACTTCCAAGGGAGGAGAAAAAAAATTGTTGTGATCAGAGAGAGGTGGTGGTTTTTAACCAGAACTTCTAAGTCTGTCAGTTTCTCTGTAAGAGCACTTGTGTACTAATTAAACATGCAGCCTCACATTCTGATGTGAGGCTGCCAGAAAAGCAGAATAGGAACCTTGAAGTATCAAGAGGCTATGATTTGTCTATTATCACATAGAGAGTAGCAAACAAAAGCCTTAAGAAGCTTGTTTTGTTAGGAAAAAAAAATGTGTCTCAGGAAAAAAATTATTATGAAGGTCACTGATAATGCACAGAGTGGTGGCAGTGCATGGCTACTGCATAAGAAAAGCTCGCATATTATGTTTTGTCTGCAATTTTGATAAGCATACTGTTGCAAGTTATGTTTGCTACTTGTTGACATTCAGTATTTTTACCAGTGTTTTTGTACTTTCTTGCACTGTGCTCAGGAAGAAATAGAGGGGAAAAGAAAATCTGAAATTCTTGTTCACCATTAAGACCCTGCTTCATAAAATTTTGGGGAGATGTTTAATGTTCAGTTTCAAGAAACTGTTCTGTTCTGCATGTATTTATGAGTGCATATAAATAATGAAGGATTTTTCTTGCTTATCAATCTCAGCAAAGTAATTTTCATTCGAAGCATTATTTCCTGAAGGGAAGAAGGAAGAAAAATACATGGTTTTGATCATCTCTTGACACTGTAGAGTACTTCATTTAATCACAGGCTGTATAAAATATCTAAGGTGATATTTCAAAACTAAAAATGAAGGAAACAAGCTGTGTCTTTGACAGAAGATTGATCATATTTTTCTCTGTTCGGTCAGTGTTCTGTATGTTAACACCAGCATAACACATTTGGTGGGTTGACCTTGGCTAAGGGCCAAACTCCTATCAGCTGCTCACTCACTCCCTCTCTTCATCAGAGCAAGGGAAGAAAATAGGATGAAAAAGTTCACGGGTAGAGGTAGATACATGCAAACTGCTTAACAGTTACCATCATAGATAAAAACAGACCTAACCTGGGGGGAAAAGAGTTGAATTTATTGTTAGTCCAAATAGATTTGGGTAGTGGGAATGAAAGACAAAAATTAACACCCCCACCTCTACTCCCTGGGCACAATTTCACTCCCTTGCTCCTGACTCCTTTAACCTCAATCCCAGAGTGGTGTAAGGGGATGGGGAATTGGGGAGCTGCAGTCAGTCCATAACAGCCCTTCTCTACCGCACCTTCCTTCTCACACAGTACCCCTCTTTCTGTGTGGGTCCTCCAGGGAATGTCCACCTGCTCCAGCATGGGGTCCTCCTTGGGCTGCAGGGTGGATACCTGCTCCACCATGACCTCTGTAGGGGCTGCATGGCAGTCTCTGCTGTGGCACCTGTAGCACCTCTTCTTTGTGTTCTCACCTCGGAGCTCACCGGCTGTTTCTCACACTTTTCCCCATATTCCTCACCTCTGGGCAGTGTTTTTCTCTTTCTTGCCCTTTACCTGAGACACTACCATCTTGACTGCTGTATTGAGCTGTGCCCCTGTAATGGGTTCATTGGAACCACCGGTGTTCAGCATGGGGCAGCCCCAGCCTCTCCTCAAAGGGAACACTCTTGCAGTACACACACACACACACTTGCCAGCATCTTGATATCTAAACACCTACACCAAATAATGCTATTGTATTCCTTATGTAGTATGTGTTGCTGCTAAATATGCTATTTTACACCGTAGGAGAAAATGCAGGATGGACAATTGTTTGCAAGGGCACATTTTCATCAGAACAAGGTGTTCTGTAGATTGGCCTTTACTGTACTGCAAATGCCCAGCAGTCTTAAATGCATTGCAAAAAAACCCTCAAAACCAAACCCCAAACCTTTAAGTCTACTTCTCACAGCACATAGTCATTTTTAACCATGTTTGTCTATTTGTTTACTTAAAACACAGAGAAGGTCCTGAGCTGAGAAGAATGACACATAATTCTTGGAAATACACATTCAGTCAAATTAGGTGTCATTTGATATATAGGATTCTTAATGTCATTAGCTGCATGATCCAGATGACCATATATCTCCCTGAATTTTAATGCCTCTTTTAAATAGCTTGCTTTGTCCATGTGATATCTTGTCTTCTAGCTCTTTTTGCTTTTCATTTGAAAAATTGCTTTTCTCTAGACTTCCCAGATTTCATACCAGCAATTGGAAAGCCTCATAGGAAGGCAAAATCTTCAGAGTATATGTGATTTTTCCATTCATATTGATGAAAAAGATTTGAACAACATTTATTACCAAAAATGTTTGGGGTTTTTAATGTGTAAGGTTACACCTGCTCCAAAATTGCTAATGAGTACCTCTGCACCCAAATGCCAGGAAGTTTAGCACTGAGATAAACAAGGCTTGGGTAAGCCAGACTGCTCTGCGCTCTTGCATGATATCTTCTGTACCAAAGATTTCCAGACTGCGGTATGCATACCACTAATGTCATATGAGTAGTCTAAGTGGTATATGAATAATGTTTGAAGAGGCAGGTGTTGCTGCTTATGTACATGCACAGCCTGATACAGAGCTGGAAATGTTGATGCTTTTGTTGTTGTAAATGATGGTATCTTGGAGTGGGGGGTGGGGAAGTTAGGAAATGCCTTCTGTCAATTTATTACTCCTTGTAGATGGAAAAAGGAGTAAGGAGTAGCTAACGGAGCACAGTCAGATCATATTCCTGCATTAGATGATATAAATGAAGGATGGTCTTTACTGAGTAAGATTCTACCAGGAAAATGTTTCCTATGTGTTTGTTACTAGTGTTGTGACTTAGCTAACTCACATGCAAATGGTGTGCAGGATAGGCTAGGGTAGTCTAGCAAGAGTCTCTTTACCAGACAAGACTGAATTAAATAAGTTCCATGTGAACACCTCAGGTTTTCCAGACTTAATTGTAAACTCTCCTAGACACAACAAAGGTGCTGAAAGCCTTGAATGGAGCCTCTGAATTCCACTGTAGAATCAGTAAGGAGGAATAATTTATGAAGATGGTACAAGCAATAACAGTTTACTACAGTTATGTTTTTTTCTTCTGTTGGTACTTGGTGGAACCGGGGTAGTCCAAATAGGGCAGTGTTTGTACATGTCACTGATGCCTTGACCATTCAAGCTTAATTTGTGCAAATCTTTTGCAGTGGAAACAAACCTCTTTACAATGGGAAACATTTCTAGGGAGAGATAAAATATTTGTTGCCTTTTTTTTTTTTTTGGCTTAATGTGTTACACAGAAGTTGAATGAAGTCATTTTAATTAGTTTACCCACTCAAAAATTTGTTGGTACTAAATACTTTTTTTTCTATGGGTGTACATTCATTGCCAATCCAGAATCAGTACTGCCGCAGAACCATTACTGTGTGGCACCCATTGAAAGCACACTATGAAACAAATTAGCATTATCTTCTTATCTGTGGTAAGACATTACCTTTTTCAAATAAATGAACAACATATTTGCTAGCATTTTGCATTGGCAGCTCTGCAGTGTCTTTGTACATGCTCTCTGGATAAATAATTTCTGTTTCAAAAGTTGTCCAAATTGATATTTTTACTTTTATATGTCATGTTTCAATTAATAATCTTAATGCTCTTATGTAAGTCTCATTTCACAGTCTGCAGGGCAGGATAAAATATTCCTTAATTTATAAAAATATAAATCAAGCAAAAGCGAAACAACTGATTTGTCTTACTGGGTATATTTAATAAATACTAAACTTAAGGAAAAAAAGGATTGTGTTAATAGCGTAACCCACAAACAAAATTTATTAAAACTGTTTTAGTTTAATGCAGTGATATTCTTTGTTGCCATATTTGACACACATCACTTTGACTCAATTTTGTTTTTATTTCCATTTAGGACGTGTAGGAACACCTCATTTTATGGCCCCAGAAGTGGTAAAAAGGGAACCTTATGGGAAGCCTGTAGATGTCTGGGGTTGTGGCGTGATCCTTTTTATCCTGCTAAGTGGTTGTTTGCCTTTTTATGGAACCAAGGAAAGATTATTTGAAGGCATTATTAAAGGAAAATACAAGGTAAATTACAGTTACCTGAATCCTTTTCCAGTGAGATAAGTTTTGCCGGTAAAATTTCTGGCAGTTGATTTTTGTATTTAACCTCATATAATTTGAAGCTTATAGAAGTCTGTGTTACACAGGAAGTGAGATGATTTTCTGTCTCCAGTCTGTCTTGTTCCTGCTGTGTTTTGTATTAATGTTGGTAATTAGAATATGCAACTCTTTACTCAGATGAAATAATAAATGGGTGTAACAACTACACTCTAATTGTATACTTAGCTCAGTAGGATTGTGTAAGGTTTAGCTGTGTAGTATAACGTAGTGTACATTTCCTAAGGTTTATAGATAATTTAATTTTTTTAATCAACTGAACGAACTATCATAAAGGCTGGTCATCATATTGTCTTGATGTAAAACAAAATGCATGTTACTGTAAATACATAGTTACACATTTTTCTTTATATTACAGTATGTAGTAAAATGCTGATGATGATTCAAAAGAATCCACTTAAAAGTGAAAGCAGATTGGTGTGCATGCAAGATACAAATGTTTCACAATACAAGTATCTTAGAGCTATTGTGGAGACAAATTTAAAGCTTTGACTTCACTGGTTTTGTGGTTTTGTCTAAGATCAGTATACAGCTGAGGTCGTACATGAGTTGTGTCTTAGCAATTAAGAGTGGAAACTCCTAAAACTGCCTGATAGTCTGTAGTGTGGTTTAGAAAGTATTTGATTATATGAACATCACAGCATTCTGCTAGAATATGTGACAGCAGTGGTACTGCACTTGGTCAAGAATTCTGTATTCCTAGAAACAACAGGATTTCTTCATGGCACTAGTTTTGGAACTGCTTAGACTGGTAGATGTTCCAGTTTCACTTTATTGAAGATCTCTTTATGAAATCTCTCAAACAGCTAAAAACTTTTGGAAGCGTATGAGTTAACTTTTCTTTGTTTAAAAAAAAAAACAGTCTTGGCCAGTACATTGTGTCTTCTCAGTTCCTTCTCTGTTCTTGTTTCCACAATGATATATCTATTCAGTGAAAATACTACAAGGATTTTAAAGCCATCTTGCTGCAAATTTGCAATTATCTTCCTTCCATTAGAGCCAATTTTCCTTAGTATGGTTTTATCGGATGACATGTTCCTGCCCATGGCAGGGGGGTTGGAACTAGATGATCTTAAGGTCCTTTCCAACCTTAATTATTGTGTGACTCTATGATCTTGACTAGTTGGACACAAACCTGCATATGCACAAGATGAAAATGTATTCAAACTCATCCTTCATATTGTTGTCTCCTCGAGATACAGTTCTGCTCTAAAAAAGAGTTGCAATTGCGTGTCACATGTTAGTAGGCTCTCCTGCCTGAGTGGCTGAAGATCACTAACTGTTGTGAAGTTGAAAGGAATTTATTGATTAGAGTTACAGTCCATGACACCTCTGGAACAGGACCAGAGGAGTCCTTAACAGGCATTAGCTTACTCCTCTCATATTCAGCATCACTGGCATGAAATTGTGGTTTGACCTAGACAGACTATCATGACATTCCTATGCATAGCTAACTGTCAGACAAAGCCTAATTATTTTTTTCTTTTTCTAGTGAAGGGTCACTTTTATCTGAACAAAACGTAGCATAGGTAGAAAATTGTGCTGTGATTATAATACCAAGGATATATCAGCTTTTATTTGATACAGAGCTCACTGTTCAATTTTTTATGCCATTTCAATAGCTACTAATGCATGATGTTGCACATTATTACAAACCTTAGAAACTTTTTACATTCATTATAATAAAGTGTTTACAAGTACCAACCACTGTTTAATCTATGCAATTACTTTACATAAAAAGTTATTTTCTATATTCTTATTATTGATTAATTTCATTTTTTCTTGCTTGTAATCAGATGAATCCTAGGCAATGGAGCCATATTTCTGAAAGTGCCAAAGATCTGGTACGTCGCATGCTTATGCTGGATCCAGCAGAAAGGATAACAGTATATGAAGCACTGAATCATCCCTGGTTAAAGGTAGTAAAAGCCATTGTTGACATACCAGTTGCCTCTGCAAGGGAGAAAATTCTTTATTTCTGTATTTCTTTAAACTTTTCATAGTAGATGTGACATTGTGGGAAATGTGTCATAATATGGTTTAAATACTTTATACAATTAGAGCCTGAGCTTTTGATAATTGCCAGACTTGAACTCTTGCTTAACAGCAATAGCAAACTCACTTAGGCATCTTTAGCAGCATCAGAGTATAGACATTGAAATAGGAAATGATGGGTGTGTTGCACATTTAAAAAGTGGCTATTACTGCTTCAGAGCATTTCATTTTCTGAAGGATTAACTATTTTTTTTTTTTTGTTATCCTCTTTATTTTCTATAGTGCGAGCCCAAGGTGGAGATCAGAATATCAATAACTTAAACAGGGCACTTATTTGGAAAGGGTGGTATTCTGATGTCTGCTCCTGGACTGTATATAAAGTTATACAGTAGACAAATATTCACACACACACAAACAGACCACAGAAAAAAAAAGAACAGGCTAAGCACAGGCTCATTTGTTCTTCTTACGAGTAAATGGTCTATCAGCAAATGGAGTTATTCTTGCACTTCTCAGCTGTCTTTCTGGCTCTGACTCTTGTATTCCAAGCTGCAGAATGGTCTAGCTTATAAAAGGAGGGCAGGAGTGTGCGCCTCTTGGGAATAACAGTGGTTAAGACACTCTTCTGAATACTGGGAAACTGGGGGGTGAAACTTATCCATTTGAAAGGAGCCGATGTCGTCAGCCATTGAGCTTATACTTCCTCCTCTGTTAGACATGGAGCCCATCTCCCAAGCTTACCTGAAGTACCAAGCACCCCTTAAAAGAGTGCTTGAACACATTGCTTCTCTGCGACTAGCAGAACTACTTCATCTTTCCCCCCTTTAAACTTCAGTGCTAGCCACAAACTGACTGAAACTACAACAGTAAAACAAAAGGGTAGGGTCTTACTGCAAAGTTGGAAATCAAATTACAAAAATAAAATATTCCTGACCCAAATTAAGAATTCTTTCCAAATATTTTACTCTCTCTGTTTCTTGACATTTTCCTGCAGTTGCAATTATTCTTCATTCTCCTCAGGATGCTTATAAGCTGGTACATTTCTTGTCTAGTTTCCTAATGCAGTGAGAATATTAAGAGCTTTTTTTTAACGTTCTTTTGTTTTGGCTGGGGGGTTTTGTGTTTTTGTTAAGGAGAGAGATCGCTATGCATACAAGATTCATCTTCCAGAAACAGTAGAACAATTGAGAAAATTCAATGCAAGACGAAAACTAAAGGTAAAGTGAATGTATTGCTAAAACAATATAATTAGAGAACTTAAATTTTGTGTGATACTTTATTCATTTTAAATGTGCTAAGAGAAATCTATTCTCTGAAGCCAGCAATAAAATATCAAATTGAAACGAGTTCACAGCTGTTTATTGCAATGTCCTGTTGAGGTTGTTCATCCTTTTTTAATGCATAGATTTCAAACTAAATTTCGGCATAAATTGTCAGATATCAACCCAGGTGTGTTTGAGGTCTTCCTTTAAAATTAGTTCAGTAATGCTATGTACTATGAATAATTGGAGAGGAGAGAATGGTACAATGGCTTCTGCTAATATTCTGTAAAATTTATAATAAAAGGAACATAATGTTTTAATGTCTTTTTTCAGAAAGCTGAGATGGATTCTTTGGTTTATCCCCTTTATGTTTAACTACACACAAGATTATTTCCTAGCTGTATTGAAAAGAATGTTGCCCAAGAAAGTTGTGAATGCTCCATCCCTGGTAGTGTTCAGGGCCAAGTTGGACAGAGCCTTGGGTGACATGGTTTAGTGTGAAGTGTCCCTGCCCATGGCAGGGGGGTTGGAACTTGATGATCTTAAGGTCCTCTCCAACCCTAACTATTCTATGATTCTAATGTTAACGTTTTAGCCCAAGGCAACGTGATTTCCCCTTAGTTCCTATCTTGGACAGTTTATCAGAAAAACATTTTAAAATTCATTGAAAGTTTGAGAAAATTGAAACAGAAGTGTGCAGCATTACAATTCATGAGTGGTATTTATGATTTGTAATAAACACAGAACAGATATATGTATTGAGTTGCTGCTGTTCAAAATTTTAATGTAGCTGCAACATTAGGATGCAACAGTTGTCGTAGATCATCACAAACAGCACTTTCTCCTAGGTGGTTTGTATGTCCAGGTAATGCTTTCATTAAAATGTCGGCTACTACATTTCAAAATATGACCTGTTTTCCTACTCTAGATGCAGTTTCAGATCTTTCTCATATTTCTTCTGGGTATGCAGCTATATTTAGTCACCAGAGAGGTTTTATAGAATCATAGAATAGTTAAGGTTGGAAGGACCTTAAGATCATTATACATGTGCTATTTGTTTTCTACCATTTTAATCAAAGCACTGTTCTACAGAATGTTTCATGAAATTATATATTGTCCATTTTGCCTGCTGCTAAACTTGCTCCCATGTAACACTCATTCTGGGAGTCTGAGATTAATGCATTTTCATATAGATATATTATGGATATATAGTTCTGTCAGTGTCAGATCCTGGCCATTTCTCAAACAGCAGCATATTGTGTTGTTTTAAAGGGTAAATTTTTGTACTTGCTAAGCCACCCCGTCTAGGTAAGAGGGGAAGTGGAAATAAGTCTCTTGTCCCAAGGAACAAGGGATAGGACAAAAGGAAACAGCCTCAAGCAGCACCTGGAGAGGTTTAGGCTGGATGTTAGGAACAATTCTTTCCCTCAGGCGTTGAAACAGGCTGCCCAGGGCAGTGGTGGAGTCACCATCCCTGGAAGCCTTCCCAAACTGTGTAGACAAGGCCTTAGTGACATGGTTTTGTGGCAGGCTTGGCAGTGCTGGGGAGTGGTTGGAGTTGATGCTCTTGAAGGTCTTTTCCAACCTGCTTGATTCCATGACTCCAGATTAGAAATTTTGATTACATTATACAACGGGAATTTAGGCTTCACATTCATTATTTTTAAATAATAAATAAGTCTCCTTGCAAAGAACATATTTACTGATTATTAGAGTCGTGTATGACCAGCTCCTCTGTTAGATATGGTCACCAGTAATAGTGAAGCAGAGCTGAAGACTATAAAATTTATTTACTCTTCAATGTGGAAGTCAACACCTGAGAGACCTCAGGAGATTGAGTGATCCAAGTTATCTGGAACTGTTCCATTATCCTTCTTTGTGTAATTTAGGCTTTATGGATATTTTTATTCAGGGGGCAGTACTAGCAGCTGTGTCAAGCCACAAATTCAACTCATTCTATGGTGACCCCCCCGAAGAGCTGCCAGACTTCTCTGAAGACCCCACCTCCTCAGGTATTGTAGCAGAAAGTATATTTACTGCAGTCAACCTGTCTTAATGCTATACTGACTAGAGTACCAAGTATTTAATAATTTCTCATGATTTCATAAAGTTGCATATTAAGCTAACACTTAAATGTGAAAGCATAAAGAGTTTTCCGTAACGGTGCTAGTGACTGCAAAAAATGAAGATAAAATCTCTGCACAGTTGTAAGTTTCTACAGAAATCTGTCTGATTTTTATTTGTTTTATGTACATTTAATTACTAATGGTGCTATAACCTCATATTTCTCCTTATATTACTTGAGTGTAAAAGCTTATTGAAATTTTGTCTTGAATCAGGGGCAAGGAGCAAGGGCAGTAGCAAGGTCCTCATACCTTACTAGTAGTTATTTATAGAAAGAAAATCTTGTGTACCAGAGTTTCTTGACCTCCTGTTTTGGAGAATAGTATGACTTAAGATGTCTCCTCTTTAGAATACATTGAACAGTATTTCTGATATTATAACTCAGATCTTCAGAGAGAGACAATACCTGTGCTTCAGGGACCTCCCAACATACTTCAAAGGGGAAGATAATACCTTTGCTGTGCTCTGAGAACATAGCTACGCCTTGGGCAGGACAGTGATCTTACTCCAAGTAGTTCTTTTGTCCAGGAATCCAAATAACCCAGCAATCCCTATGCTAACACAGCCCTATCATAATTACGTCTCTTAATTTTGATATAATGTTACGATATTTGTAGTGCAAAAGTCTGTGTTGCTCTGTCTGACCTAAAATTAGGATTAGGATCAGGTGAAATGAACTTTTAAGAAAAATCTAAAGCAAATTGGACTCTTTTATTTTTCTAAACTGAGTAATACCGGCAGAATATTTATTGTATACATCAACTTTACTGGAAGACATTTCAAGAACTTAATTGCAGGTGCTGAACTACTGTGTGAGGATTCTTTTCCCCAGTATTTTAATAGATGAGAAAATTACTTATTGGCTGCATATGTTAAGTGTTACTTTTTTGCTTTTTCATATGAGCAAGTAATTTTCATGAATTATTTCAGTGTCATTAATGTAGGAACTGGAGGCAATTTTTTTGGTTGAAATTCTTAAATTCCATTTCTTGGAATTCATTTAAATCACTTCATCTTTAGAGATGCACACTGCTCATCATTTCTGCAGAAGTGAACAGGATCATTTATTAAAAATGAGTAATAACAGCTTCATGGCCTAACTTCAGGCAGCTAGCTCTTGAATACTTGATGTGCTTGTAAGTAAGTATCCATATATTCTTTTAAAGAAAGAATAAGTCTGTTTTACTTCACCCAGAATCACTTGCAGTTCTTTAATTCTTATTTCAGTTACTTCCTCAATTTCAATAAAACAAACAGGCCACCAGTGTGAGTGGTAGTAGCAACTTTCCTTCTCTGAAAACTGCAGTTCCTCTTTCCAGTTTCAGTTTCGCATCAACAGGGCATGTGTCTTCCTCATATAGTGATGTCATTGCAGATATCAGTATGTAACAAAGGTAAAAGTTCTATTTTTTTCTGCTCACAGAGTATATGATCCACTACTTACGTAAATTCTATGCAATATCTATGCTGGATCCATTGTTATGTTCTGTTCATCTCTGAAATGACTGAAACAATAGCTTGGATTTCTCAGGAAAGCTTAGCTGTTCCTAGAATAACATTGCTGATCTCACTGATAGGAGATCAAGGTGATCAGGAAATCATACTATGTGAGTAGTTTTCATGATGTGTCCCTCACTGACTACATTAGCTGATAAAATATTTAATATCACAGGATAAACACTAATAAACACTGCAACTTTCAGCTTCTGAAATTGCTATATATGGAAATCAGTCCTCTTCAGAAGAACACTAATAAAGTTTTCAAATATTTTTAGCCTGTAAAGGTAGATTCTTGTAATGATTCTAAACGGAACTACTTTATAGATATTAGACATAAAACTCATGAATTGCTGTAAAAACTTGGCTATCTTAAAGGTTATTTAAGTTTCCTTCCTAACAGCTCATAATGCTGTTCCAGACCATAAACTCTAATGAAGAGCATTTAATATTTTAAATGTTGCTGCCTATTTAATCCTCCCATAAAATTTCATGGAGCTTATAATTGAATTTAAAGGAGTTGTCAGAAATGGGCAAATGTGGAACTCCTACCAAGATAAAGATGTAAAAATATAAATGCTTATTGGGTTATGCAAATTGTATATCCTGTCCTCCTCCAGGTCTTTCTAAACACAGAAACAAAAAATTTCAGTTCTTTCCTTTTGCCGGATCAATCTAGAGGTGTTCTTCCTCAGGTTCAGTGAACCTGAGATTCCTGGAACCTTCGAGCATCTTCCTGTATTACCAGACACCCTGGAATATGAAGGCACTATAGGTAGCAAGTCAGTGACCTTTTTAGATGTAGAATCACAAAAGATATTCTTTTCAGAGAGCTTTCCAATGAGAGTCAGCAAATTGTATAACTAAATTAGATGGCAATGAACACAGACAAATTTCATATAAAGTTAACCAGGTATTTTTCTGTACACATCTTCCTTTCATTCACAGAATGTATTAATAATTATTGGTTCCCACAGCTTGTTCTGGTGGTCTATTTCCTCTTTAGTCAGCTGTCCTCAGAAAGACTACACTTAACCCACTATCATTCTGTTGGTAACAAGGCAGAAGTCAGTCTCACTAAATTTTGAGAAAGTATGGCAAAGGCTTTTAAAATGTTTTGAAAGATTAAGTAAATATTTTAAAACTAAAATAATATTACTTTGCTGCTGATAGGCTGTGTTCAGTAACTTCTTTAGTAAAGCCACTAAACAGCTCAAGTGACACGCATGTTGCAAATATTTTTTTGCTAGAGTGTGAAACATTTTATTTCCAGGTTGCCTGACTTCAAGTCATTGTAAATGTCAGTTTCCCAAGTTAGTGAATGTTTCAGATATTTTTAATATGCTGTAACAAACATACAGCAATCAGCAGCCCTAAAAGCTAAATCTGACACATGAGAAAAATTGGCCCAGTAGAGTATTGGAAGTGGACCGTGAAATTAATTAGGTTCCAGAAAAATTACAATCAGTTCACTCTCTGCTGCCCTTCTCCATCCAACTCCCTTCTCTCTCCGTGACCCTCTCTGGCTCTCTTATTGCCCGATTGCAAATTAGGTTAAGATAGAGAATTTCCTCTGCTTATATCAAATGCTGACCATTTGTCGCCTTACAGGGAGTACGGAAGTATAATTTTCAAGTGTTTTAACAAAAGGCTAGAGAACAAACCTCACCAGTGTAAAGCTTTTCACTTCTCCTCCTTCTGCTTTTTCAGCTTCCCCATTCTGCATCAGCCCAAGGAAAGGCTATGGAATTGGTTTACATTTTGACTTGAGAAGCTGAATTCAGGAAGTCCATTCTGTTTACTTTGGAGTTTTAAGTAGATTTATGATGTTTAAGTTTTTAGGCAAACAGTTAGAAAAAACCGTAAATTGAAGAGGGTGTTTATAATTTTGTATTTCCAAAAACTGTTTTGTAGCCACCTTTTCGGAACCACTGGGTCGGTGTTGGAGTTAAGCCAGAGAATAGCCCATAGACTTTGAAAACTGCATAACTGATTTTTAGATTAAAGCAAACCTTAGTTTTTGCCTGAGGGACTTTCTTCGATAATGCCTGCTTGAATTGCTTAGTTTATAGTGCCCATATTCTGAAATGTGACTAACAAGTTTCAGAGTAGCTTTTTGCTGCAAAAAGTCGTAGATTCCTGTAAGGCATCTTTTAACGCTGTATTTCAGTTTAACCACAAAGAAGGTACAGCAGAGTATTTTATAACACACTGGCTGACCAAGTGTACTTACATAGCGCAGACTAACAAATAGCACTGTTCCAGTACTTCCTGAATATTTCTGTGATTTCTGAGCTCTGTGGTAACAATAAGGGTGACAAACATAGAAGCAGCGCTTTGGCATTGCACAGTGAGCAGGCACTTTAAGTGTACATCAGTGTTTCTAGCTTGTTTTCTCAACTGCAAGGCATAAATTTCATGTGGCATTTTTAACAAACACATTTTGATATTTTATCTCAGGATTGCTCTAAATTGAAATTTTCATTCTTTTGGTTTCTTCTACTATTGTATCGAATGAGAAAATTTTAGCAGTATGAAAATCTTGATTTTCAAATTTGAAAGTAATGGCAATGGGGGAAAAACTAAATCAAATAGTATTTCAGGGTGAGATCAAATAGCAATTGTATGGCCAAGTTTTTTAATATACATTAAACTATCTTAATGCACAAGTTAGTGCTTAGTAGTTTTACGGGATTTAGATTTCATGAAAAATGGGAAGTATAAGTCCGTGTCTTAAAAACTATCAGTCTCATTGACACAAGAAAGAAAAAGAAATCCTGTTGTTATGAAAAACTTACTACTTATTTTGTAAATATTTACAAGGGGCCTTGTGTAACATTTTTAAGCATGACTTTTTGGGGGAGAGAGGGAAATCATTTACCTTATAATTTACTGTTATTAATTCCTTATTTAGTATTACAGGTATAACTGACAGGTTTGAGATCATAAATTTGAGTGTTTCTAATATTCCATTATTATCTTTATAATTTTTCAGTTGTTAAATCTTCTGGTTATGGTATGTTTAGATACAAAACCTTTTAAGTATATAATGTCATTATTAATTATAAACAGTAATAAAGTGGTTGTGTTTCTAAATGATTCTCATATTGTTTCTCACTGGAACTTTGGTAAAAATAACGTCAATATAATTTTGCTAAATTCTAGTTAGTAAATATTAGTAAATTAGTATGATGTTATGCTTCATTTACAGTATGTTGAATTAGTTTTTCAGTTCACCTTTTATGATAATCTTACTTGAAATCATTTTTTGTTAATGAGATTTTTTTAAAGAGTTTAACCAATGTTGGAAAAAGTCTAGTATTATAGATACCTAGCACTGTGTACATGTGCTACCTTCCCAATGCCAAGTGTTCGTTTTCCTCCCATCCCAGGCTGCAAGTTCCATTTGCTTCAGACATTGAAGCCATACTAAAACAAGGGGTGGGGGGTCCTTGTCACTTTGTTCATACTATTTTGTGGCTAAAATAGTGTGCTAGGTTGCAGCTTTATAAATCGCTTGTTCTGAAATCTTCATACTGTTTGTTGTTTGTCCAAATGCTGCCTTCCTACTAGGACTTCTAGCAGCAGAAAGTAGGTATCCCTTTGTTTTCCTTTAAGGCATATCATTCAGCTATGGTGTGTGTCTTTGCATGTTTAAAAATCAGCTTTCTTCTCTTTGCTATTTTCAGTTTTAATACTGCCTGTTCAAGAAAAAAAAATAGCCTATACATTTTTGACTAAATCCTTCTATAATTTTGAAAGTATAGTTAACCAGGGTGATATGTTTTCCAAAGAATTCCTAAGATTCTAGTTTAGAGGCAGTATTAAAACTACCTGGGGGTTTTTGTTTCTAATATTTGCAACACAACTGAAATAAAATTTAATTTTTATCAAATTAATAAAGGATAAAATGGTTTGGGTTTGCGTTTTAGTACCAAAATTAATGTCTTCCTGGATGAATGGGCTTTTTTCTCCTAACACTGAACATATACTGTAATATTAGTCATACATTCTTTCCTTGCTATCCCCTTGCATGAACATTCTTGACAATTCTGTGTTGATGTGATACACGATATATGCATATACATTTTGTATATGCATACACCTGATTTAATTATCTAGTAGGTGTCTCCTTAATGACGGAATATTACTGACATGTAGGGAAGAGGTTCTGCTGCAAGTTAGCCTCACACTTCATGAAAGATTGAAAATGCAAACACTTCTAATATCTACAGACTATTTAAACAGAGGAGAAGGTGTGAAATTCTAGACCCTTTGATACAAACCACAACCAGTTCGAAAACAAATTCAGTGTCTCAAAAAACAAGCTGTAAAAGCTGGGGGGGTTTCCTGCATCATTTTAAGAGTTATAAACTAACAGTTCTTCCATTCTAGGTCAGGGCAGCACAACAGATGTTCATGATCCATTTCTGATCTAAGCCACGGATTGTTGTTTGGTTCACTCATTTGATGTTACCGGTTGTGCGGGATATTG
>JBCJKH010046930.1:0-17594 GCA_039877255.1 Loriculus beryllinus | reverse complement strand
CTGTACTGAAACCACAGGAATCTGTCAGCAAAGGATAAGTAATAACATTAGACAAGGATAGATCAACACTATTTCCACTGATCAACTATTTCACTCTCATCTTCAGATAAATGCTGACAAGCATTAATTATGATACTTTAATGTTTCCCCCACTTTCCTTACAGAGATATTAAAATTGAAACACAATTTTTAGAAGACACTTGATAATTACAGACATCAAATGGCAATTAAAAAGCTCAGAACAATTCAAGGGATATACTCTATGGTTCGGATCTATTAAAGTTGGTGCAAATCTTTCCAGTAAATCACATATGGGATAATCAAGCTAGAACCACAGGAACATGGTTTATTCTTGGTCTATTCAGGCACAAACATGTCTTCCAGTAGGACTTTTCTATTCTTTTAGCCTTATAAAATAATGTATAAATTAGAATAAATCAGAAAATGTTCTCCTAAAAATATGTAAGTGAAATACACCATAAACACTTACATACAAGGAGTAAAAAAAATACTGCCATTTTTAGTATCAGTTTCAAAGCACAGCATGTTTCAACATCCAGATAGTATCTGACATCATAGATGTCTCTCTAGTTACACATTTATATATATTAATGTGCTCAAAGCTATACATAACGTGCTATAAGCTCCTTTTTGCTTATTATGAAGCCCAGCTTAAGGTTGTCTTACAATATTTCTGCTGTATGCCAAACATGTTTCTCTCAGACAAACTAATAAATACTCACTAGGCACAAAAAGTAAAGCCATCAACTGTTCTCAGCACTGTTTTGAAGATTTGCATCACCATTACAAAGAGAAACAGGAGGTTTGGGGCTGTTCAACATAATGCCTTAATCCCTTCTTACTTCTGTCTCCCTGCTCACCTGAGCATTTTCTTGCTCCAAATGGCCACCTAAATCATCTAGTCTTGGATGTTTCTGGACAGCAGTAAACGATGAAAACATATTCTGGGAAACTTCAGATGACAATTAACTCTGTCTCTGCTACACTGCCCTATCTCACCAATTACTTTTGGCACACTGATACCTACTGTTGGCACCCTGCTAAAAGAGCATCAAGATTCAGGTACCATCTCACATGCAGGTTGCTAATGCAACAAAGCCGAGTCTGTTTTATTTCAGACTCCTCATCAATAGAAATCTCTAATTGCTAATCAGTCAGCCAGCTCAGTCTAACACAGCTTAACCTCCTCTTGCAGTCATTGTCTCAATAGGACCCTTTATAAAGTAGCTATCATGTAGTCAAATACACATTTTAGGTGTTGCTCACCCTGCAGCCATAGAGAAGGTTTCCATGATTCAGCTATTACTTGTTCTCAGCTATGGATATTTTTTTCCTTTTTTAAAAATGTAATATAGGACTTCCTCAATTGTGAATTGAGGCTGCCACTGGCATTGGCAATACTCTGAGACCGATGATGCTTCTCTCTAAAATTTCCATGTCAGTCATGCATTTAAATCTGTATCTATCCATCCACCTCCATGGCACTCATTTACTGCTCAGGGGAAAAGTGATTTTAATTTTTCATCTGATTGATGTTGCAATGTTCAAGGTGAGAACACACGATTAGAGCCCGTTATATGGTGGGCCAAGATTCTATTTCAGTTACCTGTTTCCTGAAAACAAAGGAATAGCAACATTCACACACCATAAAAAGGAGCTCTATGTAGTGGAAGCACTGTTTCCTGCTGAAATCTACCCAAGGATTATATAGGATACATAGCACCTCAAAAACACAGCCAGGGTGATATAACCTGCAAAGGCACCAACACTTTTCAAAATGTTATGCACTCCTTGCATGAAGAATGAATCAGGAGCTGAAGAGGATGATGATGAAAAGAAACCTCAGCACCAGCAGTCCTAAATGTGAATAATTTAATCTAAAAAACTGCTTGGTGGGGATTTTTGCTTCAAAATTTTAAAAGTCTTAAATTTGAAAAACATCGATATGGTCAGGAATTCCCCCTAAAGCACCCATGAATTAAAGGTTTTTAGTCTGGAAATATCTCCACATGACAGGCATGGCTGGGCATCACGCATAATTTTTACTAGTCTCCATGGACTCTGAAGCTACCATACCACTTTTCTGTGAGATAATTGCTTTGCTATCAAACAGTACTTTCCTCGCTACTGTGGAGCTTATCAACTACGCTACCCACCCTTTTCTGGAATGCATCAAACAATAATGTTTGATTCTTTTTTTCACTGGTTTAAAATACCCATTATGTCAGATTCTTTTTTTCACTGGTTTAAAATACCCATGTAAAGAACCATTTTTCCAAAGCTGAGATTAATGTTGGAAAAATTAAAGCAAATTAGCTGACTGGAATTAACTAATCCTCTCCAGTTCAATATCATCAAGTAATCTTCTACAATTCCAGATTTGCCCATCATGACAGAAACAATATACCCCCTATTGAAAGGGCTCAAAGTGAGCCCTTTGAATGGCTCCTCCCTCACTGAAATGCTGTCCTTAAAGCTGGGAATAAAAAGATGCAGGGGTTATCATGAGAAGCTCAATTATATGCTTTCAGGTGGAGCTACAGTTCTTGGAAAATGGGTAGAAATAGTGACCATGGAAAGAGCGTCTGCCCTCCAGCTGCTTAGGTTTCTGAAACACCATTAAACAAGCCTTTGGTGTTCAAATGAAACTACAGGTCTTTACAGAAAACAGCAGAGAAGGCACACACAGACAAACACCATCTCTGCTGAACATCTACGGCCAACTGCTCAGGAGATTTCTGAACATCTCTGCAGGGGAAGATGACTCAAGGAAATGTATTCCTCAAATAGACTTGTCTTTCTTAATGGGCTGTTACTGCACACTGCAGTATCAGCCAACATCTGTGATTGTATTACTTACCGTACACGTCTGTAACCGATTGGGTCATAGCATTTACTATTCATTTCTGTTAATGTAGGATTTTAATTCACTGAAAGACTACTGTTTTTTTTACATCTGGTAACGCCCCATAGTCTGTGAGTGGAATAAAAAACACAGGCAACTCAAATCCTCAGAGTCCTTCTGTATTATTTTTTCTCTTATAGTGAAAAGTTGTTGCAACATCAGAAACATTGGGCCTCAAGGCTATCTTCACAAAAATGTGATTTTTTAGTTTGTGCTTACGATGACAGTAACTGCCTAAGTACCATTTCCCAGTAGACCAGCAACCTGCAGGTATTGAAGAGTCCTTGGAGTCTGCCTATCAGCTCAACTTGTCTGGAAAGGCTCTTCATGCCCAATGTAGTTAAGGAACTATTTCATCTATTTCTCTTAACTGTTTCGGTGTCTCTCTGCTTTTTAAAATAAGCCAGCAGGCTAAAGATATTTTTTTAAATAGATCTTTCCAGGGCAGTAATGCTAGACAGCATATAGATTTTCAAAAGCCCTTAACAAACACCCATGTTTGAGACTAAAGTTTCAAGTTTACCAC
The DNA here is from genome assembly GCA_039877255.1 of Loriculus beryllinus. Taxonomy (NCBI): domain Eukaryota; kingdom Metazoa; phylum Chordata; class Aves; order Psittaciformes; family Psittacidae; genus Loriculus; species Loriculus beryllinus. Next base: position 14,142 of record JBCJKH010046930.1, on the reverse strand, counting down.
TCTGATGCATACTTAAAATCACTGATTTCAAAATTGTTCTCAGGGACCACCTGCAGTGCTGGACTGACACTGTGTGTTTAGACAGAGGGATGCTGGGTCAAGGAACCAAGACGTGACCTAATACACTGAGTACAGTGACCATGGCCTCTTGTAAGCTAATAAAACATGGTTCTTACTTTCTATTAATACAATTTCTAGTATTTACATTGTTAACTGTTATTAATATCAGCATCTCTATATTATCATATATGGGCTCCCATCTCAGAACATCAACTGGGTAAAGTGCAACCTGGTAGTACAGTAAAATCTTTAAACAGATGTAGCTTGTTAAGCAAACCATCAGCAGCAATCTGCTCCAATGGGTTCTTCTGTTTATGAAGTTTTTTGAAAACATTTCCATAGAAGCAAGGAAAAACAAAGGCCAGATAGCATAAATGATAACTCTTCCTTTTCCAAAACATTTGTTCATTATAAATGTCATGCAGCTTAATTTGCAAAGACAACAGCTCACCTAATGCTAAGACCACCCCATATCGGCATGACCAATATTAACATTTTCACTCCCCTGTGCTCCCTTCCCTTCCTATTTTCTCTTGATTTCTACAGAGATCACTGTCTCCACGGGCCTGGCATATTACCTAATCACTTCTGTGAAGTACTGCACAAGGGTATGAAGAAAACTTGCTGAAATAAAAATGAGTGAGCAATTAGCCCACGGTAAGTACATTTGCAATTCGGTTCCTAGATGAATATTGTATGTGGAAATGTGAGATATGCTTAAAAAAGGAGAAAATCCTAAATCATGTGCTATCTAACAATTGCAGATACACAGCTGAAGCAGTTCTGAAAGATGGAGAAAACAATACAGTTGCACTCAATCTCATGTACTGAATTAGATTATCACATTCCTTTCTAAGGTGCTTTTCAACCCTACGCATTCTATGACTCTGATTCTCCATGCTGATATACAGAATTAATATCTGGAGAGACTTCTGCCTCAAAATTAGCATCACCCTGGTGGTGAGGAGTGGTTTAAACATGAACCCACATCCCTAAAGAACTCTTGCTAAGATACTGACATTGAAAACTCTGACCTCCATATACTTATCAAAGTATTTAAGGCAGAAGGTGAAGACAGGAACCAAGACACTAACAACTTAACACTTAAAGATAACACATCCCAGACTGTTAACAGAAGGAGAGCAGTTTCATTTTCAAGCACGTGAAGTAAAAGCAGAGGATGGCAATATTATAGAATTCATTCAAGACTTATTTAACTTTATTCAAGGGGGTCCAAATTATGTGATCAAGGAACAAGCGCTCTTCCAGTTAGGGAACCGAAATCGTCAATAACCACATCTAGTTTTCTGCTCATTTTTGACATTTGTGTTCTGCCCATGGTTAGATTTGGCTATAATTTAATTTCCTCTATTTCTGAAACTGGGATGATGCTCATTACCAAGACAACTTTTCACAGTAATTTCTTTAGAGCATCCAAGAGAGGAAAAAAACCACCTGGTTTTGTGACAATATTGGCTCAACTTCTCAGTGTTGGCAGGTGACTGGAAGCATACCCACATCAGTGAAGTGCTTTCTTTTCCTTTAATACTGTATTCATACATGTCAAATGAAGAACCCAACTTTATATCAGATATCAAAAAAAAGTCTTAGCAAAATCAATAATATTTTTTTTTGTATAATTGCTTCATTTCAGCAAGGCATAGGCACATTGAGAGAAGTTCCACACATCAGAATTTACACATGCTCAGTTTTATCAGGTTTTGAGATGTTAACCTGTCACAAAATGGATGGCTAAGGGTCACTCAAAAAATGACCATAAAAAGTACTCACAGGAGCAGTTATAATTTGACACATAAAGGCATGATTTAAGAGAATTCAATGGCAAGGTTCACTCTAGTATTTAATGCATGGATGAAACATACAAAGAAAAATTGAGGTAAAAATCAAGCTAAAAACAGATGATCCAGTGACCAAAGGGCACAAAAGGGTAAGGGGGGCCTCCCATTGGGTCATGAGGTTCAGAGTAGACCCACTTGGTTTCTAAGCTTCTTTCCCATGACCCTGCCTTTATCAAGTTGTTTATTTCTCCTTTTTTTCAATAAGGGCATTTTAACACTGTGCCAAGACCATATTGCTGCCACAAGAATGCCACAGAAGAAAAATTATTTATAAACAGACTCAAAATTTTTAAGCCACTGTTTCTAGGAATAAAAAAAAAAAAAAAAAAAAAAAAGAAAAGAAAACCCTATTTCTTATAACAATGAAAAACTGATAGGTATTTGTGTTAGAGTTCAGTTTCATACTGGCACACCAATTAATGACACATAAATAGAAGAAATGACTTATAAAAGCCCATTTCTGCCCCTGAAATTGTGTCCTTTTTAAGGACTTGTTGACAGAATAGCACTACATGACACCTCTGAACAATACCACTTTGCCAGCCAAAAGCTGCTGCATTATGTGTGGCTCTATTCAAACTTTTGCTTTATTTAAACATTAAATGAAGTAGCAGTAATTATTTTCCATTGATCTAGGCAGCTAGTCAAGATGTGAAACAGAAAATACTCAAATAAGAGTGGCTTAGTGAATAATACCCATTAAATCTATCAAGTGAAATTAGTTTGCTATCAATGTGCTATCAATGTGCCTAATATGCCAAAGTTTATCAGCAGACAGTTCATATGCAGTCTCAGAAAACTTGTCTGTAGCAAATACAGCTCCCCATTTTCCTCTCTTGAAATTGCATCTCATCATGATAATAGTAGACATTAAACTGCTACTGAGATTGTGTTGCACAGTTTACCTGTTGTAGCCATTCTAAAACACAAAGATCAAATCTCACTTGGTACCCAACTTTTAGAGGCTAATTGGAAATTTTTTTCCCCAACAAACAATAGCCAATTAACATAAACTGGTTGTCAGAGAAATAGCTCTTGGATGTTTCCTTCTTGTTAACGTTATGAGTCACAACATTTTTTAAGGGAGCAGGAAAATAGAAACAAAAACCATATAGGTCAGAAACAGATATCAGCAGGAAGAAGAGAAAGGGCCATAAGTGTAACAGACTAAAGATTTTCTACAAATCCAATCACAGTGCAGGAGTTACAAAATGATTCTGTTACATTCACATGTAAAGATCAAGCTTTATCTGAAGAAAGCCCAGCTTCTTGCTGGCAGTGCTATAGAGATACCTCAACCCTCAGGACAGATATAACTCAAGAGATGTGGGTTATAGCACAAGCTACCTGCTTGAAAACAGTTCCCAGGACACCTGCATACCTTGATGCTGTGCGTATTTTTAGCATGCAAAGAGAGAAGTCACTTCAGATTACAAGGCAACACACAAGACAACAAGCCAAACTGTGCTTGAATAGAACTGTGCACTTCAAGGGACCAGTGCTACAGCACAGCTCTAGAGCTCGGTGTGAGTGACTAGGCAAGATCTTCAAAACAGAGAGCCCTTTTTCACCTGTTACTTGCAAAGTAGCAGGCACCCAGTAACACATCTGATGAACTTCTTTCCCTGAGCTCTGTACCCAAACACTGCATCTTCTATGACCACAGAAGAACCTGTTCAGATACTCCCCACATACAATGGGACTTGTCACATTCTAGATGAAGATTGCTCACTCTAAAAATCATTTATGTATGGTGCACACTGACACACCAATCCATAGCTGGTAATACAATTTCAGTGGCATGGACAAATAACCTACATATAATCATTTACTCCTGAAACACTGCAGGGAATTTTCACAAACTCAATTTATCAAGACAGATCCAGAAAATACATGCAGGTGTTAGTGGAAATGATGGACACCTTATGAATACAATTCCATGAATTAATGGCCATGTACCATCTCATTACTTCTTTTTAGAAGCAGTCTTGTTCTCTTTTCATGGAGAAATATTTCCTCACTAGAACAAGTAAGCTACAGTAGCTAGCTGAAAAAATCCTGTTCTGATTGACTTCAATAATTTAATAATTAATAATACCCATTATTAAATATATCTTCGTTGCATATTAAATTCTGGTGGTCTTAAAAAGGGAGACCAAAACATGTCTGTTATCCCAGTGCTTAGGCATTCTTTCTCATTAAAGACCTCTTTGCACATGCTCACAGGGCAGCACAACAGATGTTCATGATCCATTTCTGATCTAAGCCACGGATTGTTGTTTGGTTCATTCATTTGATGTTACCGGTTGTGCGGGATATTGTTCCTTATCCGCCTATTTCCCTGTCTCAGAATGCTTGCCCAGGCTAAGCCTGTGCACAAGAGCTGCTGCAATGCCCCATTCCTTGTAATGTTCAAGGCCAGGCTGGAGCGGGCTTTGAGCAACCTGGTTTAGTGAAAGGTATCTCAGCCCATGGCAGGGGCTTGGAACTAGGGGATCTCTAAGGTCCCTTAAAACTCAAACCATTCTATGACTGTGTATATGTGAAGCATGTATCTCCCACCTTATTTTGAACTATTATAGGCATATACATACATAGACATGCACACTCATGCTTTGGCTGTCATCTGTCCTTACAGAGATAGTGCTCTGGAATGTAGCAAACAGCAAAAACCAAGAAATTACTGTGTGAGGTTGGAGACATCTCCGTTCCAGTGATTCTTGCAGATGTGGTTTAAAGTGATTAAGAGACCTGGTGCGCAGTTAGTTTTCTCTTTAATCTAAGATGTTACATTAGCACAAGTAGTGGACAGGTCCCACCTCTGTAAAAGATTCTTTTCTTGGCCTTAATGGAAGCAGCGTATGTTTAGTAAATTCTTTACAGAATCAACAGGCAATAGCGGTGTTCTATCTTACACATTAAGTGGACTCCTGTTGACTACTACTAAGACAAACCAGGCCTAAAGTGAACAGTTTAACATGTGTATGGGATTGTGATTTGCAAATCTCAGCAGACAGATACTTCATCATTTCCACAGCATTTTGGCATAATGTTTAATTACCTAATTGTGTAAAATATTTATGTCTTATGTTTTTAGGGTATCATAGTAAGATGCCAACAAAACTGCTGGAAGCATTCATTTATACAGTTATCACTAAATAGTCATTTAAAGGTGTAAGTTGCTGAGGTCTTGAAGCAGAAGCAGTGATCTTTGTTTTGTTGTACGTGAAAAATGAAAGTTAAATCCGCGAAACTTGAACCTCACATTACAAAGCTGGTGAAACTTACCTCATTTTCGCTTCACCAGATGTGCTCTATCAGAATCTTGCAATATTTATAAAATACTTTTTTTCCTAACAATAACTGCACTTTATAATAATGCCCATGCTTGGTTTTATGAGATTGTATCCAGTGACTTCATTTAGTGATTCTAACTTTTTATTTCTCTAAAATGTAACTATTTCTGACATTTTTTCTTCTGTCCTTGTTGTACGTGCTAGCCTCAGACATCTTCACAAAGTGAAATGCCTGTGCTTTGAGAGCCACAGTTGGTTTTTAATTTCATTTACAGCAGCTGCACACAAGAAGGCAGCCAAGAGATGAAGTTGGGAAAAAGCAGGTTATGTTGATTGTAGATTGACTGGCGTAAGGATTTGATTACAATACGTAGAGGAATTGCAAATGGCTGCTACGCTTTGGTTAGTCATTTAAAAACCACTGTAAATCTTCGAGGCATAGTTACTTACCTATTTATACAACATAAAGAACAGTTGAAAAGCCAATCCAAATTAAGGTTGTTTATAAGAATGAACAGGTTTAAAATGACTGGTTGGTGTCAGGAACTTAATTTTATACAGTTCCTCAAATCTAAGGGATTTAGAGATAATCAGTCTTTCTTTAATAAAAATATACTATTATTATCATGGTTGTCATAAGGTCTTCTACAGAGTCATTTCCTGGATTACTAATTGCAGGAGACTTGCAAAAAGGTTGCAGTTTTATAGCTTTGTATTTGAATGAGGTCAGGCTTCCTGTAACAAGTTTTCATTTCTCAGAAGTTGTTGTATGACCGACCAAGAATTAAATGGGCATTTGTAAAAAAATGATTATTTTACCCTCTTTGAATGTATTTGTAGTCATAATGTAGCCTGTGTATTTTGCAGCATGATCTAAGTCTTTTTACCCAAACAGTCTTTTAGTTATACATTGTCACGGATCACTGCTGCCTGAAAAGAAGCTACTAATTCTCTGTACTGCCCGCTCCATGAGAGAGGAAGTCAGCTGTACCTGCCTGGTTTGCTGAGCCTTGGAAAAGCAGCCCTTAGGGGTGCTTTATGGTGGAGACATATTACTGTTGTAGAATACGTAGGCGATTCTTGGAACAATATTTTAAAGGTCTCTTCTTTCTCTTGTGGGGAAGAAGTAAGCAACTCCTACTGACATCTAATGTTCAGTTTCTGTAGCCAAACCACCTGTTCCAGATTAGAATAGCTAGATGCCAGGATGTAATAGCAGCACTTTATTTTACCAAAGCTTTATCTGCCTACACCTTGATGAGCCAGTGTCCATACCAATCTCAGATGGTATTAAGGGCACTGTATGAGAACTAGAATTCAGCTTTAAGAGAGAACTTTTTCTGGATTGCCCTCTTAAATAAATGAGTTAACAGAACCTACAGGAAAATAACTGTGATAACTTTGACTACGCACCAGGTGAAGAAATAATCCCAAGTTACTGCCTTTTAAAACAAATATGTCAAACTGACAAATAATAGAACTGCTTTAGCAGGCAGAAGGCTACTCAGTTCATCTCCATCATCTTAGAAACAATCTGGTATCACATTAAAAAGTCATTCCACCAACTATAAAAACATATCATGTACCAGTACTGACTTCAGAAGTGTCATAAGCATTCTGACTTTTTTTTACTATAGTGAGGACACATAGGTTTAAACTTACTTAAAGCCCCAAGGAAACCGTGAATAGTTGCAGCCATCCTTTCTTAGGTAGTCTTACAGCAATATAAGAAAGACAAGGTTCTGTGCATGGCCCAGAATGTCACTGTTCATTTGCAACCTGAGAACATATATGCATTTACAGTAGGATCTCACAGAACTGTGTTTGGTGCTGGTTTTGTTACTTTTACTGTGGAGAAAAGTTTTCTGCCTGTATCACTGGAATTACAACCTTTCCTTCACAATCATATGTATATATATTTTTATAGTAACTTAAGGCATAGGGTGAGATTCATGTCACCTTAGTGGTTGGGGCTCCTTGAAAGTTCTGGGCAGCAAGCAGCGTTTTCTCACAGTCTACTTTAGAGTCTTAAAACAAACAAAGCCAGTCAATTTAGTCAGATTTCATTGTTCTGGATTCCTAATATTTATGCATCATTCTATTTTTTATATTTGTGAATTCTGTCTGTAGCTGTTACAGACCATGAGCAGTCTGAACTTTTAGATTGCATGGCTGTATAATAGCTCATTTAAATCCTTCTTTTATCACCTATGCTGAGGCTAAAATGGGTGCATTGATGAAAGACGTTAAATCCTATTTCTAGAGGATACAAGCTTTAATTATAAATATTGACTGCTTTTACACTTTCCCCAGAGGTTAGAAATTTAACTTAAATGTGATAGAATATGAGTCTTAGTGAGAGGTACACTGTAAGAATTGCTTAGTTTTATTTTGTGTAGTCTTTTATCTGAATTTAAAACTATTCTGAAAAGTACTCGTAGGCTTTTAACCAGATATCTGTAACAGAGAGAATTTAGGTGTTCACAGAAACGCCTGTAGAATTGTTCTGTCACTATTTTATGCAATAACAGGCTGTGAATATATTGCTACTGTGCTGTTTTCTCATGCAGGCTCATGTTATTTGTAAAAGCATAAAGGCCATGGCAGTAGATACAGCATAAGATTTTAAGTAAAAAAACTGTAAGGTAGAACTGTGATTCTGAGAGATTTTCAAAGTCACTGTCAGAACTTCACATCAAATTTATTAAGTATATTTTTTGGAAACTTTCTTTTACAGCTGTCTATTCAGTGCAACCAATGGACAGGAGAAAAAATACCTAATGAACAGAGCTTAATGTTTTGGAATTCCCAGACATTCAAAAGGTTGTTGAGGTGCAAATACTAAAAAAGTTAAAAGAAGTAACTTAGATTTCTATTTGAAAAGCCCAAAGTATTCCACAAAATACCATTCACAAAGTAATATTGTTAAATAGATAATGTGATGGTCTAGAACAGAGTGATGGTCCTTTCAGTGTTTCACAGTAATACAGCACTGGAGACAACTTTGAACATACTTCTCATTGCTTCTGCTTTTGGCTCATGTTTTGGCGGTTATGAGCAACATTGAGCATTATTAGACGCTTAAGATAGCCAAGCCTTAAGATACCCAACTGTTCTCTTGAGTTTTCGTTAAACACTCCAAATTCACTTTGAAAGGGGTTTGAACCCAGGAAGCAAAGTTGTGTTAGAAAAGAACATAATTAATTTGAACTCTGAGCATGACAAGAACAGAAAGAGAATTGTAACAAATTTCCTTCCCCTAACTCCATCCTGGAAAGTCAGGCACTTTCCTTCAGGCTTGAAAATCTGAGTTCATCAGCCTTTAAGTGACATATTGAAAATGTTTAAAGAAACTCAGTACAGTCCTTTTTGAGTCCCTAGCTAGTGTTTTCCTTCTTTGCCTTTAAGCTCTGATGTCTCCATGCTAAACCAGCAGACTCCCAGACCCTGTAAAAAGGTTTTCTGCTGTGTTTCCCAGTGTGGAAGCTGTGGCTCAGGCAGACGAATGTGGACAGTTTCTTTCAGCTGAGTATGCTTATTCATTATCAAAGACAGAGCAGTTTTTTCTCCCGTGCACCTGACTCATGTAGCAACTACAATAAGGCAAACCATTAGTTTTATTTGCTGACCAGCCACCACTTTAAAGGAATGTAACTTAAATTAATACATCAGTTGGAAATAACTAGTCAGACACACTCAGTGGGAGAGGACTAAGAAGACTTTTTGCTCCTGAGCCATGAGTTGTGAGTAGAATACTGTAGTTCTTAACCTGGGTGTACAGAGAACGGTGAGGAGAATCCTAGGTTGAGACTTGTACTAAGTGTGATGAAAGTTTCAAGACTTGTAACTTACTCATCCAGCCATGAGGTCACAAGCCTTACATAGTAGGATTTGTGTATTTTGTTATGTTTATTCCAGTTTTTCAAAGTTTTCAGAGAAGTAATTAAACTTGTTTTCTTGTGTGATTAAGAGAAGGTTAGGTTTTTGTTTTTATTAAATTCTGAAAATGCAATACATTATAAAAGGGGTTGTGTTAAGGAAGGCTGGTAAGTATTGTTCATATAGTGAAGAATGGAAATATCAAGAAATATGGCAATTTTCAGATGTTATCAGTCCTGACAATGAATAAGTAAACAAAACAAGCATATTAAGGACAAATTAGTGAAATACAGAATGCATAGAATTCTGTATCCTGAATTAAGAATTTATGTATGAAGAAATATTCACTGTCAGACACCACCATTTTAGACTAACACTGGATATGCTAACATCTTTCCAGATGCTTATATCACTGTGGAAGAACTGAAGACGAGGTCTGTGCTTAGATAAGCCAAAATTACTGTTCTAGTAATGCACACAAGTGGCAGACACCACTGATCTCTGATTTTCAAAACAAGTTGTTCCAAAAGGAAGCAGTATGGGCTGGTTTACTATGGATCTGTGTTGTGTTTCTGTATCCTCCCCTGCTGTGAATTCAACTGTCCTCAAGGACTTCCATCTTCCATAATGCCTCCTGTTTCTCCTTTCTGTCCCCATATCTCTTGCTTCTCTTTTCACCCTTACACCATACAAAAATCATGCTCACCTTTCTGTGACCCAAAACAGTCACTGGTCAAAAGGTGGCAAGTGCTGAGTCTGAGATAAGGAGTCAAGCAGAACAAACAGAACGAAAAACAGAGCTCATGTTACAGACTTTTTTACCTTCTCTGGAGGACATAGCAGTCAGCTCTTTCTCTCTCTTCCCTCCTCTATCCACATGCTGATTTTGAAAGATTTTGTGAGAGCTTTGATTCTTTCAAATTTTTACTAATTTGGAATATGTATTTGAGGTTGGCCAGCAGTTCAAAAAGTGAAAAAAGAGAAGGTTGGGGTGAGAACGATAAGGACAGGCAGATAATCGAAGTAACTTAATAAGACATCTTTAAAAACCATGGTAAAAAAGAGCAAAGTGAAGCTTAATAAAAACAGGCTTTAACCTATTTTCAGTTAAACCATTTCTTGTATATAATTGCACTATATATGGGCACTGTTAATATGTGTAAAATTTACTCAGTGAGTTTTCCTGTAGAAACTCCAGCTTTTTGAAGTTCCTGTTCCAGTTATACCAGATGAAGTGAAAGTTTCCCTTTCCAAAGTTCAGTTTACAGTGAGTCTTTGCTTTATTGATTTTTATTCTTTCTTTTTTTCCTGTTTATTGCCCCATAGGAGCAGTCTCACAGGTGCTGGATAGCCTGGAAGAAATTCATGCACTCACAGACTGCAGCGAAAAAGACTTAGATTTTCTTCACAGTGTTTTCCAGGATCAGCATCTTCACACGCTACTAGATGTAAGTTTTCTGTGCTAAGCAGTTTGAATGTGCTTCTGTATCTGTTGCTCGTTTCTCGTTGTGTATTTTGAGGGCTTTTGCTTTATACTAGCTATACTAGTGTCATTTGAGAGGAAATATGCTCTGCCAACACTGTACAATGGAAGTCAAAAATGGGTGATGGGCATAATCAGAAGATGAATTTCAAAAATGCACTCCTGCATCAAAACCAAAATGTGACCATATAGATGATGGCTGTTTTATTACCAAATGTAACAGCTTGGATACCTCAGTGAATATCACAAATCTAACAAGTTATCTATGCTTTTACCCAGTGGAAGACACCCAGCTATCTGATCTGCAGGTAGATGATTATGGTTGTAGAAACTTTAGAGTTTCTGAAAAATTGATGAATGCTTTAGTTCCTATATGCAGCTTTGCAGGGGTATGGTGTGAATGTAAATGGTGCCGTAGTTCCTCTGGTGCCCAGACTCTTTAAAATGTAGTAGATGACTTGTACACTTATACTTTGTGTAGTGGGCCACCTGGATTCTGTGCATCCTTCAAGTTAAACAGATTCAAATCCTCACACACTTCTTTCCAGAAGAGGACCCAGCTGCAGGGTTCTGAACTGGCCTGTATGGGAACATAAGCTTTCTAGTGAAGCTTCCCCACAATGTAGCTCTATGACTCAAAGAACCATAGATAGTTAGCTGTTAAGTGATGAGTGCATTGCTTTGGCACAAGACTCTACAGTTCTAATCTTTGTTCTTGATAACTGTTTATGCATTTCACATTAAACACTCATTAGATAAAATTATATGAAGCATGCAGGAAGAAGAGAGTAGGAGCTCATGACTTTCCTGAATTGCATCTCCAACAAGTCATCTTGCAATTTGCATTAAAATTTGATTTTTTTATCTTTTGTCCCAAGTAAGTTCATCTAGCTTGTGCTCCAAATGCTTACATTGCTCTGTCTTTTTATATCACAAGCTGCCGTGTAGAAAGGTGGTCAGATAATATGAATGAGAAATAAAAATCTGGACAGGAGAAGGTTAACATGAGTCTAATAATAAGAACCAAAACACTTGTGTCACTCATGCAGAAAGGTTTTAGGTATTTATTAACTCATTCTTCTATGAGAAAAGACTGAGAGAGTTGGGGTTGTTCAGCCTGGAGAAGAAGACTCCAGGGAGACCTTATTTGCAGCCTTTCAGTTCTTTAAAGGGGCCTGTAAGAAAGATGGGGAGACACTTTTCAGCAGGGCCTGTTGAGATAGGATGAGGGGTAATGATTTTAAACTAAAAGAGGGGAGATTCAGGCCGGATGTGAAAAAGAAAAAAAAAAAAGAAAATATAATGAGGGTAGTAGAATGCTGGAACAGGTTGTACGGAGAGGTGGTGGCTGTGCCACCCCTGGAGACATTCAAGGCCAGGCTGGATGTGGTTCTAGACAATCTGATCTAGTTGAAAATGTCCCTGCAGGGGTTTGGACTAGATGACCTTCGAAGGTCCCTTTCAACCCAAACTATGATTCTGTGTTGTCATATAACTTCTTGGGCTTTGATAAATCAGATGGCTTTCGTTGAAACATTTTGGTCTATGACAGTTCTACCAGACATTAGCTCATGCTTCTGCAATGCTTTTACTTTTTCCTGTTCTTTACAATACCAGTCTGGTTCATAGTACTTCACTAATGATCTGTTATTTCTCTAATAGTCTGCCATACCCTTTTAAACAAGAAAAAAATGCAATGAATTCATATCATTTTGCCATTCTTGTATTTAAAAGTCATAGTCATTCTCTTAGACAGAAATGGATGCATGTAAATGCACGCTATAATAATATATTTGTGAGAACAAAATGCTATCAAAAAGCAGTTTTGTTCTGCTATGTGAAAGGGGAATAATAGAATTGCATTGATACTATTCCAGTTTCTGTTTGAGCTCTGAAAAAATTATCAGTTGTGCTTGGATGAAGTTCTATCAGGGAAACTGTTTACCTCTCTTTGAGTATTTGGGGTTAATGAGGCCATCAAAACAAGTCACCTGTAAAGCATTATATACCACTAAGTAGGAATTTTCTAATCTCTTGTGAAGTTGTGACTGTCTCTTTGCACTAAAACTACTGTTCCTTTTCCTTGGCCTTTTTCCACAGTTAAATTTGTTCTCATGTTCCTACTCTTTCTCAAGAGTTATCCTTATTTTTAGATCAGGCACATGATGATAGGTCTCTCCTGTGGCTGAAAACACCTTCTTTTGCTTCTGAACTAACTCTTTTTCAGAAAGAAGGAAAAGTCTACCTTTGTGTTAAGAGTGCTGGTTATCCACATGTTGTTTTTTTTAAGGTAACATAAATCACAAAATGGAAGTCTTCTTTCTCAGTAACTCATTAACTTCTGTGTTATGGGAACAGAGGTGCCTCTGAAGGCCATAGAAGCAGCAGTCCTGTCATCCCATTGATTGTTTTTAATTGATCATTTATGTATGTCTGTTTAGATACCTATCTCATGACTCTCTTCCACTCTACTTGGGTGCCAAAGCTTTTCAAAACAAGGTGGGGAAAAGGTGCCAACTATTTACAAGTAGTTCATATTCACTCCAGGCCAAATCCTGCAATACACCAGCATATCCTGATGTGGACTTATTGAATAGGTTAATTTTGTGATTTTTTTAATTTGATTTTTTGTTAAATAATTTTACAGAATCCCTATATTCTTTCAGTGGTTTATTCGTACAAAAGTTGCATTATTCATTACTAAAAATATCATTTTGTTTATTGGGGAGAGTAAAGAAAAGGGCCTTCAAGAAACAACCATTTAAAAATATTAACTACCTAAAAAAAATAAAAATGTTTAATAATTGATGTTTCTTATAAAGTAAAAATGTAACTTTGGGTTGGACAATTTTTTTTTTTTTCTCATTTCTGTTACAAATATATCAAATGATCAAAATTTTGTTGAACACAGTAGGACATTCCTGTTTGTGACATAGAATTGTCTTGGTTTATGACTGTAAATCTTCACAGATGGTTTCATTCTGGTATCCTGTTTAGATTATAAAAAAGGTAATAAAGTTAAGTAAAGGATATACATAACTTTATGGAAAAAGAGAGTTAAATTTCAGTAGTTAAGCAGCTTGAATTACCACTGACAGATTTTTAGAAGTCTTAACAAATGCTTGCATTAAGATTTTCTTCTTTTTAATGACATTCATGAAAGAGGTCCTGGAGGCAGAGTTGTTTTGTGTGATACAGAAGTTGAAAATAAATGTGAAGAGGTTGCTGATTCTGGAGGCATTTGTGTTTAGCTATTTTCTGTATCATGACACAAGATTTTACTTTAATTATTTGTTTTGAAAAATATACTGGCTTCAAGACCATACCTAATGAAGAAGATCTTTACAGATTATGTTTTATCTCTGACAATGCATCAAAAGAAGCAAGGTTTGCTAAAAAGCAAAACCAGAAGCTGCTATTTTATGCAGCTCTCTGCACTGAAGGAGACAAGAGAAATCATTCTCCTATTGAGTAAAGTAGTTTGGTCACCTCTTCAGGGACACTCTCTGTGGGTGATTCTGAATGCAGATGTCGTTCAATTTACAAGTGAGATTTTCACAGATCG